>JAQIUQ010003244.1:0-18578 GCA_030378365.1 Hybognathus amarus | reverse complement strand
AATTTAATAGCAATATGATTAATAATAAAGTACCATCTCAAACAGGCACAAAATCTGTTTCTCGGATCTTTACCATGACTGTTCCCTGCTGGTGGAATGATCTGCCTAACTCAACCAGAGCTTCTGAGTCAGTAGCCACTTTCAAGAAACTGCTGAAGACGCATCTTTTTCGGCAGCACTTGATTCAGTAGTACTAACACTTTCTCTTCACTTCTATTCTATTCCCTTTAAAAAAACTGCACTAAAATTAAACTGAGAGGGGTTAGGCTATAGCACTTGCGTATTGTTGTCCTACACAAAGCCGGGTATTTAGCAAAACGAATATTTTCCCCTCTCCGTTTTCAAAAATAACATCGTTTACACCCCGCATAAATACGCCGTCGAGCGGCATCATAACTATGCTAAACCTAAGGCGGCAGTGTAGGGGTTAAAGATAAAGCCATGCAAGCCAATCAGAATCCTGGAATCGACAAGAGAGAACCTAAAACGCCGTTTCTCCCAGTTTACACGACAACAAATATCCGGCGTTTTCAAAAATCTCCACTTTGCCCGGAGTTTTTAGAAATATTCGTTTTCAGTGATAAAAACAGCGTTTTCGTGTAAATGAGAGGGCAAAACGCAGAGAAATATCTGCGTTTTTCCATCGTGTAAACGGGGCCTTAGTTTAACTGCTTTTTTGTTCTCATTTGTAAGTCGCTTTGGATAAAAGCATCTGCTAAATGAATAAATGGAAACAGTTTAGTCAATAAAATAAACAAACCGTATACAGAAAATAAAATGATAATGAAAAGGCTATATAAAATATAGGCTATATAAAATAAAATGACTAAAATCTAAAATAATTGACTAATTTACTAAAATACTAAAGACTATAAAATAAAATCAGTTTTATTGATCAGTAAGAGACATTATAACTGTATAAGTAGCCTAACAGTTATAAGAAGAGTTATACAGACAAGAAATAAAGTAAACGATTCAGACACAGCAGGATACAACGTTAAAATAGACAAAATATAAAACTTCACTTTGCCCTCAGCCAAAACGATTCGCCAGGGAACAAATGATACGATTAATGAGACCAAAGATCGCCCGTTAGATATACACAAGACGAATTATTATATCCCATGATTAACCACTAGACTACAGACATCAGAGCCAGCGGCAAACATCAGGAGCACTAGCCGAGGAAAGACTGTCCCAGGCGGGGTACATGAACGCTGAGAGTCCGGTGAAAGACTGCTCCTCACAACTCCCAAAACGTCAGATCAAATTTTTAAATAGGTGCTATCTTTATAAATAAACCACAGATTTGAGCTTTAAACAACTACATTATCAACTGAAAATGATTAAAACTACATTTCATGACACAATAACAGTAGGCTAGGCTATTTTTAAATTTCGCGGCTTCTCTCGTCTGTCTATGCGCGGGAAGCACCAAAGTGACTGAAGGTAGGTGAAATACTGCTTTATAATGGTTGTATTGGCCCTTTACACTACAGGCATTTTAATATGTCAAAAGAACTGGATGAGTAATAATCAGTCAGATTTGACCCTCATGAATATAAGCAACACATATTTCAAGGCAGAAATAACCTTTCAGTCAATAAGTAGAGGCTTCAATCACTTTTTGGCAGGTAAAATACTGCATTATAATGGTTGTATTAGCCCTTTTACAGGTATTTTAAAAGGTAGAAAGTACTGAGTGAGTGATGTTTAATTGCGCGTTATGTCTGCTTGATCCACATAAAAGCAACTGCATTCGTAAAGAGAATGGGCGATACATCACCTCGTTACCTAGCCTGGATCAGAGGTGGGCACAAATACATCAAAAACTATTTTGTTACAAAATACAAATACTGGCTCATGAAATGTATTTAAATAAAATACAAAATACTGATGTGAAAAATGTATTTAAATAAAATACAAGTAATTAGTATTTTGAAAATACAAAAATACTCCCACAATAATTTATTAATAATAATAAATAATAATAATCACAATAGTCTTTTTTTATTACTCTAAGGTCAATAACACAAATAGTAGCAATAACACAAATATATAAATGTGTAAATTCAAAATGGCAAAGTAGCAAAATAAAAAGGTTTGGGCATTTCAATAAATCTCTACAGGGCCTGAAATAGCACCCTCTGACATAACTGGCATGTATAGCTATAAGTTCACATCAATGGTGTGGTAGTTTTATACAAAATCGATATTTCTCATATGTAATACATTTATATTGTGTGAACGCTTGCTTATCATGGAGATTCAGTTGCGACAGACGCTCCGTTTCATATTAGGTAGGGCCTATGAAGGGTTAGGGCTAGGGTTAGCGACGACTTCGCGTGCAGCCGTGCACGAGCGCAAAACCTCACAACACCCACCCCGTCGGTGATTGGTAACTTGGAACACTGTTTATTTAGGTTTTAGTGGTTGGTGAACCCATTGTTTTTGTGTGCAGATCTCAGAGTCTAGGTAGCCTACAGAGACACGTTTTTTCAACACATTCTCATCCCAAGGCGGCATATACAATGCTTTTGCCAAAACGTAGACATCCAACGCACATGGCACCCTTTAGCGTCAATATAACACACACAGAGTATGGGTAGGTTTAGGTCTGGGGTAGGGATAGGGTTAGACCACTAGGAGGCGCCTTCTGCCTATACATATCTGCGTCTCAAATTGATGCTAAAGGGTGCCATGTGCGTTGGATGTCTACGCTTTGGCAAAAGCTTCGTATATGACGCCTTGGGATGAGAACGGGCTGGGTTTTTAGACGGCATGCTTCTAGGAAGGGCAGCTAGCGGATCGCTAACAAAAATTAGATGAATATGATAACTTATGTTTCTGCCTTTTTTGGGTCTGAAATCACAGCGAATATAGAATCAGAACTCTCTCTAGACTCTTGTAAAAAAAAAAACCTAAATATATATGCTGGATAGCTCCAACCACTGTTACACAAAAAAAATAATAAACTGATACCCACAATTCAATTTTCACAGTGTTTGTATTATTATAATTTTTTTTACATGACACAATAAATGAAACAATTTCAAGTTCACATTCAGAATATCTCTCAAAGAGAAGTCAAAGTCATTGAACCACAAGTGTCCACAATTTGGAACAATTTGTTTGAACTCAGTCTTTCATGTTCCCCTTCATTCGACAAAACAAAATGCAATAAACAAAACAAAAGAAAAAAATTCAGCAAATACAATTATGTATTTGGTGTATGTGCGTGCGTTTTCGGAGCATGTATGTGTGTGTGTGTGCGGGTGTACAATTTCCGCGTGATACAGTCTGTGCAATGGCCGGAAATCTCTGGCCGTGACAATGAGCTTTGAGTTTTTACGTGAAGTTAAAAAGTGCGGAGAAGAGTTCGAAGGCTTTGGCGTGAGTTTAAAAGTGATGGACAACAAGAACAGTACCTGAAGCAGGCGAATCAAACTGGATAGTGTTGTTCCAGGCAACGCAACGGACCAGGAAAGAGCGGTATTCTCCGTCACTTTGGCCGTCACACCCAACACCGCATACACAGGATTTCCAGCAGATAAGAGCAGCAACCCTTCAGGTAGCGTGAGAGTCTCACTTCAATAACCCGAGGCAGGCGAACCAAACTGGATAGTGTGGCTGCGGGCAACGCAACGAACCAGGAAGAGCTCCATTCTCCGTCCATTTGGCAATCTCACCCAGCAGCGTACACACAGAATTTCCAGCAGATAATAGCAGCAACGTCCTTCAGGTAACTTGGGTCTCACTTCAAACTCCTACACGTGTGTTCCTTCTCTCACTTCCGTTTTTTTTTCTCTCTACCTCACTTCCGTTTTTAACTCTCTTTTATTCTGCTATTTCCCCATTGGTTTCTGCCCATAAAGAAACGTGGAAAGCTGATATGGATTTTTTTTTCCATATCGCCACACTCTCCCTCCCTGGAAAAAACAACCCATGGTTGTGGCAATGTGTATAATTTAAAATCCAACAAACTCTTCATCAGAAGATTCATTGAAAAGTTCACTGAGTTTTTCGTTGCTTGGTAGTCTAGCTCTTCAGCTGTGGGAAAACATGGCTTCAGGTTGCACACATTCACAATGCGAACATCTTCACCAGTGGACTCTAGTGCTACCTGGAAGTTCAAAGGACCGACCTGTTTGATGACACGGTAAGGCCCTTTCCACTTTTGAGCCAATTTTGCTGTAAAGTGACGTTGGGCACTAGACTGGGGAAACGTTCTCATCCACACACGATCCTTTTCCTTGTGTGTGACATCTCACCTGTTTTTATTGTAGTTTCGCAACTGTCTCTTTTGTGCTTTTTTACAGCATTCCATGACTTTGGACTGAAGCTCAGCTAGGTGATGGACTGTGTCGTAAGATGTGCAGTCTGGAGTTAGATTTTTACCATGTAACAGCTTGTCCATGGGACTTTGCAGTTTTCTCCCCAAATGAAACTCTGCAGGGGTCATCCCAATCATTTCCTGGACAGCTGAATTAATGGCAAAACGAAGTTCGGGTAAGTATTGGTCCCATTTTTTGTGATTGTTATCCACATAGGCAGAAATCATACATTTGAGCGTACGATTGACTCTCTCGGTCATGTTTGTTTGTGGATGGTAGGCTGTTGTTAGTTTGGGTTTGATACTCCACTTTTGACAAAGTTCTCTGAACAATGATGACACAAATTGCGTACCTCTATCCGACAGAATGTAGTCGGGCACCCCCCAACGGTTAGAATTTCCTTCCGGAGAAGTAAGGCAACCGCCTGTGCGTCAGCGTTTCGCATGGGAAAAAATTCCACCCAGCGGGAGTAGTAGTCTACAAAGACTAGGAGGTACACATTTTGCTTGGTGCTACGTGGCATTGGTCCCATAATATCTACTCCAAGCATTTGATTACAATGGGTGGTGGTGATTGGTTGAAGTTTCCCAACAGGTTTTCGATTCTCTCCTTTAAGTGTCTGACATTTGATACACTTCTTAACATGATGTTTTACGTCTGTCCACATCCCAGGCCAGAATGCAACATCATGAATCCGCTTGTAGGTCTCATAGATCCCTACATGACCGCTCCAGGGTTCCGAATGGTAGTGATGTAGAATGGATGACACAAGGCTGGAAGGAATGAAGACTCTATAATGAACTTGATTGTTCGGTAAGTGAGTTTTGTGATAGAGTTTATCCTCCAGTACCTCATATTTGTCCTTTAGAGGAGAATCCTTTTCTGCGAGTGCTTGAAGTGTGTTGGTAATTACAGAGTCTTTGTGTTGTTCGTCCCAGATCATGGCTGGAGATATCGGAAATACAGCATTCTCCTGTGGCCTAGTGTACAGGTTACAACTGGTGTGAATCCGAGACAGAGCATCAGGTGCCATATTCAGTTTCCCTTTTCGATATTCAATAATAAAATCAAACCTCTGAAGTCGCAAGGCCCATCGGATGAGGCGACTTGTGGTTTTTGTGGAAGACATTACCCATTGTAGTGCAGAGTGGTCCGTGATGACAGTGAACAGTTTGTGCTCTAGATAGTGCTGCCATTTCTCTAAGGCCCAAATTACAGCCAAACACTCTTTTTCAGTGGTTGAATAATTTTCCTCTGCCTTGTTCAGGGTCCTGCTATCATTGGCAATAACTTGATCCAATCCTTTTTCCTTGCGCTGGGTCAGCACAGCTCCCAATCCAGTTGGAGGAGTGGTAAGACAGCATTTTAAATATTCAAAGGCTTGCTGACATTGTGGTGACCAGATAAAGGAATGTCCTTTCTTTTTCAGTGCATTTATGGGTTCAGCGATACTGGAGAAGTTTGGTACAAACCGGTGGTACCACCCGGCTAACCCCAGGAAACGCTGGACCTCCTTGACATTGGTGGGCACGGGGTATTCTTGTATTGCCTCCACCTTACTTGGGTCTGCAGTGATGCCTTGGACTTTGACGACATGTCCTAGAAAGGTTATTTCCTGAAGGCAGAACGTGCTTTACTTTAAGTTAATGGTTAGGCCCGCTGTTTGCAACTTGTAAAGAACAACCTGGAGGTCGATGAAGTGCTGAGCTACAGATGGTGAGTAAATGTTTATGTCATCGATGTACACGAAACAGATATCTCCACGTAATTCTCCTAGAACACTCTCCATCAGCCTTTGGAAGGTTGCTGGGGCATTTTTTAACCCAAACGGCATAACATTAAACTGGAACAGTCCTGATTGAGTTGTGAAAGCAGTCTTTGGTTTACTTTCCTGATCCATGTTTACCTGCCAGTAGCCACTGTTAAGGTCGATGGTGGAGAAGATGGCTGCTCCAGCTAATGATTCCAATATCTCAGTGATGTTGGGTAAAGGGTAGGCATCATTCTCTGTAATGGCATTAACTTTCCTGTAATCTACACAAAACCTAAGACTTCTGTCTTTTTTAGGGACCAAGACAACAGGTGAGGCCCATCCAGAGTGTGACGGTTCTATGATGCCAGCAGTCAACATCTCTTCCAGCTGCTCTTTTATGACAGCTTGTTTAGTAGGAGTTGTGCGGTAAGGTCTTTGCTTTATAGGCACTTGATGGGCAGTATATATGTGATGCTGCATAACTTCAGTACGTCCTGGACGCATGGTACAAACTTGAGGGTTTGACTCGAGGATCCGCCGTAACTGTTGCTTGCCTTCCAGAGGTAAGTGGGCGTCATGTACAGCAGTGTCAATTAATGCATTTACATCTAGGGAGGCTGGTGGTTGAGCTGTGTTAAATTGAGGAGGAACAGAAGTTTGTAAGGAGAGGCTGTTAGGGTTTCCAGTCTTTTTCTGTAGGTGTTGGGAACTATTAACTGGTACACTGGCATTAGTTGGCTGGAAAGGGTAATCTTCTTTAGGATTAGACTGAAATGAATATGTTTGGTCTGCTACATTAATTTGCAGCCCACTAAAGAAGATAAAGTCCAATCCCACTACAACTACATATGCCAAGGCTTTGGATAAAAGGAACAACAGCCGGTATGGTGAATACTTTTTGATGTAGGGTGATTGGCACGTTTATCCAACCTAATGGAGCTTCTGCTTCTCCATTGGCTAGGTAGAGAGGACCCTGAGTCCATGGATGGAGTCTTTGTGAAGGGAACTCCTCTTTCCAGAGGTTTTCATGGATAAGAGTGCAACTAGCTCCAGTATCAACAATAGCTTTTCCTTTCCAGGTGCCAATACCAAGGGGTATAACTAATTGTTGTGGAACAGCAATAGGTGGTGGTTTCTTGACCAGTTGCTGGTGTCTTGCGAGAGGTAGTTGCAGACACTGAACGATTTCCAGGTGGACAAGTACCTTTAGAGGCTGGGAATGATGTCCGCTTGCTATTGGAAGAAGAATGTTGGTTGGAGGACTGAGGTGACTGGGACTGAGAGGTGACAAAGTTAGGACAACTGCCAGGTGAGTGATGTCCTTTACATCGCCAACATTGCACTACAGGTTTCTCTGCTGGTCGTTTGGAAAGAAGTCTTTGTTGAGTAGGTATGGGTTGCTTAGAACTCATTTGTTTTTCATATTGCAATTGTTGTTCATAGTCTTTTTCGAGCTGTTGCTCTAATTTCACAAGTTCATCGACAGTGTTCACTCGACTGCGTATCTGGCTTGCGAGGTAAGGGTTTATGTTTTTTAATATCATTTTCTCTGTCCGTCAAGGTGGGTTTCCACCTCTTGCAGAGGGCTCTGTAGGTGAATGCAAAGTCTCTAATGCTCTCTCTTTCTCCCTGTGTTCTTGTCCTTACTCTTTCAGCCAGCTCGTCTTCATAATCCTCTGATAGGAAAGCAGAGAGGAAAATGGATCTAAACTCATCCCACGTGGTTACAGTGGATCGTGCAACTTCCCACCAGTCCCGGGCAGTACCGTAGAGGACAGTACGGAAAGTGGCCAGGATGTCAGCATCAGCAAGAGGATGTAAAGCCAAAAAATCCTGACATCGAGTTATGTAGAGCAAGGGGTCTAAGTCATCTGACTGTCTTCCAAAGGTTGGAAAAATAATTTTAAGATGATCACTTTTTACTGCAGGAGCAGTGAGAAGAATAGGAGCTGTCACTGGGGATGCAGGTGCATCTGGAGTGGTCAGAAGCATTGGGGCTGTAACTGGTGATGTAGGTGAAACTGGACTGGTCTGCGGTAAGGGTGAGTAATCTCTGGTCTTCAAATCAGTCAGTAGTTTCTCTTGTCTTTCAAACCTTTTCTCGAGTTCAGTTTGTAAGCTATTTACAGCTGCACACAGCGTGTTAGTGGTTTGGGTGCACTGGGTGAGCTCTGTAGACAACTGGTCATGATTTCTTTGATGGGTTACCAGATAGGATTTGATGTCTTGCTGAATCTCCATTTGAAGTTGGTCAATCATGAACTTCACTTCAGACACATAAGTGGTCTTAGCTTGGTTAAGTTCCTCAGAAAACACATCCTTAAATGAGTTAGTGAGTTGATCAGACTCTTTCTTCACCTGTTGCTTGCAGTCAGAAATTTGAGTGAGCACTTCCTGTTGGTTGTACTTGAATTTATCCATGAGGTTAGAAATCAGACTCTCATGATGTACAGACATGGTTTTCAGTTCTTTAGTGAGTTCACCTATGGATCGCTCATGGGTTTGTATGTGCTGTGTCAATGTGTCACAATTTCCTTTCACTTGAGTGAGTTGATGCATTCCTGTTCTAGGAGTTGATAAGATGCCAGGCAAGTCCTGCTGTGCTACTGAAGAGAAAGTTGAAGCCACAGATGACGTACATATCTGCATGCAGTCGCTATTCAGTTCCTGTTCCCATGTGAAGGGTTGAACAGGTGCACTGCCAGCAAGTGGTGAGCTTGCAAACCGCACATGGGTTCCTGGGAATTCAGTGGTGCTGGCTGGTGTGGGAGTGGAGTGGAGAGGAGCATGAAGGAGTCCATGTGAAGAGAGTGGAGGACGTAATGCTGGAGGCCAGACTGGGGTAGCAACGTCTGGTGCTGGTGGTTACATCTCCACAAATGTGGATGGGGTGAGAGGGGGAGTGGCTGCCATCTGAGTTTGTCAGTGTGTCAGTGTATGTATAGTCAATGAAAGAGGAAAGAAAAAAAAACAAGTTAAAGAAAAAAAACACTGTACAAATGTTTGGAAAAACCCACAACAGAATACACACAGCTTAGTGTGAATAAAGAATACGCTGTCTGTTACACCAATTCACACTAGTGTTCACTTATTCACCAAACCAATTAGGTTTCAAAAGACAAAATGATTTCCCACAGTTTAGAAAAGTATTACAACGCGTATATCATACATCTTAATTTTTGATTCAATTTTTATTTTTGTATTTAAGTTTTGTTTAATCGTTCATGTTCGCGTTAAAGTCTGATATGTCATTTTCTTCTTTAAATTGTAGGGGTTTAAAGGACTCAGTTAAGAGAAAGGCCATTTTTCTATTTTGCAAAAGCCAAAAATCACATTGCTTTTTTTTTTTTTACAAGAAACACATTCAGAGTTGACAGATTTTGGAAAAAACAGTGGGGGAATGATATGATATTCAGCCATGGTTCAAATCGGTCAGCAGGGGTAGCTATATGCATGAATAAGTGCCCAGGCAAGATTATTACTCACAAGGCTGATGCTAATGGCCATTGGCTCGCTGTGGTCCTTCACTTAGACGGAATTTTTTTTCATTTTAATCAATGTGTATGGGTATAATGTTCAATCTCAGAATAAAGATTTGTTGGAAACAATAACAAACGTCATGAGTGACCTAAAAACTAGTTACCCTACAGATTATATATTAATCGGTGGTGATTTCAACATAACACCAGATGAATATATGGATAGACAACCTTCTAAATGTGATATTTCTCATGTTAACAGCATATTTCAAAATTTCTGCTCATCCAATGTACTAACTGATATTTGGAGAAATTTAAACCCCACTTCCTGACACTTTTCATGGTTCAAACCGAATGCCACTTCTAGGTCGAGAGTTGATTATTGGCTTGGATCTGATATTCTTTCTAGTCATGCAACTAAATGTAATATTTCAGGTGCCCCCTTAACAGATCATTGTGTGATCAACTTATTTTTTGAACAAAGGAATAAATCTAGTAATGAGGATATTGGAAATTCAATGCAGACTTGTTGAATCATATTGACTTAAAAAAATATTATAGAATTTAAAGTAAAAAAGATGCCAAGTGGTATTAAATGGGAATATTTAAAACATAAATTAAGAGAATTTTCAATTACCTTTAGTAAAAATGCTGATGAAAAAGAAACGTGACAAAGAAATCCAGTTAATTCAAGAGATTAATAAATGTTGTTGTAAACCTAACATGTCAGATGAGGATAAAGAAAAACTTATTAAATTTCATTCCATTCTTGATGAATTCTACATTAAAAAGGCAAAAGGGGCATACGTGAGATCCAGAGCTAAGTGGCTGGAAGAGGGGAAAAAAGTAGCTCATACTTCATTAATTTGGAGAAAAGATGACAAGAATAAAATGTGATTACTAGTTTATTAGTGGACCAAGTTGAGCAAGCAGAACATAACTTAATAGTAAAAGAGGTGTTTAAATTTTACTCTAAATTGTATTCCTCTTCTTTTCCTCTGTTAATTCGAATTCTTTTTTGATGATAAACAGTAGCATACCGTCTATTGATAACGTATTTAAAGAACTTTGCGAATCAGACACAACCATACAAGAGCTGGATGTGGCTATTAAACAGAGTAAACCTGGTAATTTACTGGTCCTGATGGGTTAACCACTGAATTTTATACTTTTTTTGGGATGACCTAAGATATATATTGTTTGAAGCCTTACAAGATTGCATAAATAATTTAGAATTATTGCCAACTCTGAAACAAGGGCTTATCATTTTGATTCCAAAGCCAGGAAAAGATAAGAGGATATTAGATAATTTACGCCCCATAACACTACTAAATACGGACTACAAATTGTTTACTAAAGCGCTAGCTTCCAGATTAAAATCAGGATTATCACAAATTATAAGTGTTACTCAATCAGGATTCTTAAAGAATAGGTCAATTCATAACAACATCAGACTAGTTTTTGATTTGATTGAATATGGTCATTTAATTGAAGAAGATGGTTTCATTTTATTTTTGGATTTCTATAAGACCTTTGATATGGTTGAGCATTCTTTTATTTTACAAACTCTTAAACACTTCGGTTTTGGTCCTAAATTTATTAATATAGTTGAAATGTTATATAAAGATATAAACAGTTCTGTAGCTCTTACCCAAGGTACATGTCCAAGATTCAGGGTTAGAAGAGGCATTAGACAAGGTTGTGGTTGTTCTCCCTTATTATTTATAATGGTAGCGGAAATGTTGTCTATTCTACTTAAAATGGGAAATATATCTGGCATTGATTTTATGGGTAATAATTTTATTATCAGTCAATTTGCAGATGACACTACTCTTTTTTACGAAATGAACAGCCTAGCACTTCAGTTAATCAAGTTTTTCTCAGATGCTTCAGGCCTAGTGCTAAATATGTCAAAATGTGAGCTTTTGGCCATTCATGATTATCCTAATTTAACATTATACAATATCCCTGGAAAACATGATGTCAAATATTTAGGTATCTGGTTATCTAAGGGAATGGATAATTTAGAACATTTAAATTTTGATAAAACTTTGGAAAATTGTAAATCAATAATGAATACTTGGATGCAGAGAGACATAACAATTTTTGGAAGAATTTTACTGACAAAAGTAGAGAATCTTTCTAGATTAATCTATCCATGCTTCTCTTTAGCGGTTTCTGCAAAAAAGATAAAGGCAGTTAACAAATTAAACTTTGATTTTATATGGAAAATGAAGAGTCATTATATACGTAAAAGTGATATGATTAAATATTATGAAGAAGGTGGTCTTTAAAACGATTGATTTTGATATTATGAATGGGGTCATTAAACTTAGATGGTTGCAGTCTTTCATTAATGATAAGTCATTCTTCTGGTTTGAGATTCCTACTAGTGTATTAAAAAAATGTGGTGGTATAAGTTTTCTGCTTCAATGTGACTTTGAACTTTCCAAACTGCCTGTAAAGCTTTCTGCTTTTCACCAACAAGTATTATACTGAAAATTGATTTTCAAGCACAATTTTAGCCCCATAATATGTCAATCTGGAACAACAGATGTATAACTGTGAACAGGAAATCTTGTTTATGGATGAGTGGTGGCAGAAAGGCATATGGTCACTAACACATGTAATGGACAATGTTGGAAATATATTGAGCCATGATGCTTTTTGTGGTAAATATAATTTGAGATGTTCTTCTAAATTATATGGGAAAATTATTAAGAATATTCCATTATCGATGCTTAAATTAGTAAGTGAACATTTGAAATATTCAGTGATAATACCTAAATTACAAGGACTTATTATAGGTAATGTAAGCTTTATTGACAGAAAGTGTTCAAACAAATTCTTTAGAGACTATTTAATACATCAATGTTTTCCGGGTCCGGTACTGAGAAATTATATTTTTCGTCATTATAAAAAGGAAGAAGTGTGTAAAATTAGGACTAATTTTCTTTCATTCCCTGTTAATCCTAAATGTAAAAAGGTGCACTTTAAAATTCTTAATCAAATATTTCCATCAAAGGAATTTTTAAGAATAAGATTTAATATTGGGGATTCAAATTTATGTCAAATATGCAAGGTTGAGATAGAAACGGTTGAACATTTGTTTTTTCAATGTATTCCAGTAAACAAATTTTGGAAGGATGCGTTGTGCTGGTTGCAACAAAGAATACCTGTAAGGCTGTTATTGTCATGGGAATTTGTCCAATTTGGTCCATTAATCAAGGATAAGAAGATGTCTTTTGTAACTAATAATATGTTGCTTCTGTTGAAATTTTACATTCACAAATGTACATTTTTCAAAATTCCTCCACTGATTTTGGCTTTTAAGGAAGAATTTAAAGCATATTGGGAGACAGTGAAAAGAATGAAAAGCCCTAAAGCAGTGTATTTGTACTCCTTATTGGAAGAATTTGGTTTTATTATTTGAATACTGTACTCCTACTCCCCTACCTTTTGTTCTTTTTTTTGTTTTCTTTTTTGTATTATTGATTATAATTATTATTATTGTTATTATTTTGTTTTATTCATTTGATGGTTCCACCTTGACTTGGATGAACTTAGCCTACTGATGGGAATGTTATTATATTATGCTACTATATATTTAAGCCTAAGGTTGGCTGGACAATTTGAAATTGTGGAAGCCTTTTGTTATTGTTATATAATTGTCAATTAAAAATAAAATAAAAAATAAAAAATAAAAACGTATTTAAAATACATTTAATTGAAATACTCCCCATGTCTGGCCTGGATGCCAGCCCGAACTCCGCCCACAACACTAGGCCTACTTATTTCATGCTTTAAGAGTTGAATTTTAAACTTGCATTTTGGAGCTAGGGAGTAATTAAACCATAATTATATTTCACTTGTTATATTTTTATTTAATATTTACATTCAGGCACGCGTTCTGCTCAGCCTCACGCACGCGGCTTCCAATGCGCGTGCGTGCATATGAGTGATTCAAATATGACTTGCTATGGCGACGCGTCTTATGAATTTTCAATGCAAATATCCACACTTTAAACGCTGTTGGTTGGTTGAGAGTCGAGGCGATTTCAGAGACGTTTGCTGAATATTTTCTTGTGCTGAACTTGAGATTTGGAAGCTGTTCGGAGGATTTCAGAGAGGAGACTTTTATTCTAGAAGGAGATCGGATAATATTATATCCTAGCTAACGCTACATCGTTTTTTTATTTTTATTTAATATTATTTCTGAGGGCGCTTTAATTTGATTGTTCTTTTCTTATTTTTGAGGGAGTTTGGAGTTTTATTTTTTATTTTTATTTATTTTTATTTTTTGTTTTGTTTTTTTGGGGAGTGGGGTATTTCTGAGGAGCATTTTATTTTATTGTATTTTGTATTGTATTGTTCTTGTTTGCAGGAGGATGCCAGGCCTGACCCGGACTCAGAGCCAGGAGCTTATTCCTGGATATTTAACACCTCTGTCTTGTGAGTTTGTTTCTGTGTCCACAGGTCCGGCTCACAGGAAGAGAGAGTGGCAGAGAGACAGCCAGCAGAGCCCAGATGATGGACGTCCGTCCACTTCAGCTCAACACTCTCGCAGAGCAAAGGCAAAGGTAGGGTGACCAACAGTCCTGTTTTCACGTCCTGTCCTGGCCCTCCTGGCTGTTCTTTATAAAGTGATGAAAATTGTCCTGGTTTTAAAAAAAAACTGCTGGGAAAGATCAGCTCTACAGCAAAATATAGATGGGCAAACAAGGAGGATGAGGAAGAAAAACAAAATAAAGAGGAAGAAAACTAAAGATATAAATAAATTTTGTTAGTTCATTTTGGAAAGTTTGTGAGATATATTTTTGTTCAATTTGGAGGTATTTCTTTTAGTTATTTATTATTCAATATGTGTATTTTTCTAATTCAGAAGAGGCATTATTTCGTTTTTTTTTTTAAACCTGTCATAATAAAACATTGAGTAACCTCTGAGAAGCCTATCTGAATTTGTGTCTTGTAATGTAACAATTTTCTATTTATACAGAGGAGGCATAGCCTACATTCAATGTATTGAAATTAATAAGGCATCTTTGAGTAAACTTTGAGTATCATTTGAGTATCTGAGTGTCCTGGTTTTTGGTAATCAAAATATGGTCCCCCTGAGGCAGAGGAAGAGGAGATGCCAATGAGGAAGAGGAGGAGGATGGAGAGTTTGGTGAAGCTTCATTCCTGTGACTGGAGCGGCATCATCTCAGACCAGAAAACTGCACCGATACCTGAGAGAAGAGCTGAGGGTAAATCAAATGACCATTGGAGAATATCACTGGAGTGACATTAATTACCATATATGACCACACCACATTATATCAAAATACAACTGAAGTTTGATCAAGCCAATAATCAGATTTAGTTTTTATTCCAAGACACATCATAACATATTTAAACAAGGATTGGGTACAAATGTCAAGAATAGCCATAATTTGTATATCCAATGTTTAATAATTATGATTAGTGTGAAACATGCTGTTGTGTGATATTCCCTGCTTTAGAGGATCATGGTCTTCAGGACGCTGTATCCAGTGGTGTTGAAGATCAGCGGGTTCAAACCCCTCCAGCTCCAGTCCACCACAGTCCAGCTCTTCTCCAGGAATGGTCTAAGGTATTGGCCCTAATAAGCTACAAATGAATTTGAATATATATATATTAACATTTGGAAGATGTTGAAATCTTTTTGTGCATATGTTTGAAATGTTCTTTGTTTATTGTGATATGGGAAGAAATGAAGGTCAAATCTCTTGTGTGTGCTCTATGTAAATCATCAGCCTGTTAGTGAGGAAAGTGCTAGTCAGGAGAGAGCGAGGAAGAAGAGTAGTGTAGATCTGCTGTCTCTCCACCGGAGTTCTGGAGAGCATCTCTCTCTTCACAGCAGTGGCTCAGGTCAGGGGTCGAGAGTGGAGGATCAGACCACTGCAACCATTAGTGAGAGACACGCCGAGGGTAAATCCAGTCCCACCAGTTGACAATGTGGAAATGCTCTGTTTATTAGTGCTCTGTACATCAGAAAGTCTGCATCATTTTCAGCCAGATATGAGGATCCATTAATGGAAACTTCATTAATTAAGGGGATTTTTCTGTTCCCTCGGATGAAGTGCCATTAATGTCACAAACTCACACCCATATCAAACGTTTGATCAAAGTTATGAACATGTCTTAAATATTTAAACAGAACTTTTATTCTGTAAAGCAGAGGATGATGGTCTTCAGGACGCTGTTGAAGATCGGCGGGTTCAAACCCCTCCAGCTCCAGTCCACCACAGTCCAGTCCGTCCAGCACCGGCTCACAGCAACAGAGCGTACGCGACAGCTGAGGGTGAGTGACGGGCGTGACCTCAAACATTAAACTCACGGCTGTCCATGACACTAAAACCAATCGTCTTTTTGCAGACGACATTCTGAGGCGCTATGAAATGGGCCGAATGCTTGGTGAGGGGTCGTTCGGCTCTGTCTATGAAGCCAAACGCTTGGAGGACGGCCTTCAGGTATCCGCATTTGCTCACAAAACAATTTCTTTTGTCACACTATTTCCATTTCAAGTCTTTTTGTGGATATTTTCCCGCTATTTACTGCATTTGACGTTAGAAATGTAACGTTGTTGTTTTTTTCGGTTGATCAGGTGGCAGTGAAAATTGCCGGAAAGACGCAGGACATGAAATACATCTACTTTGTAAGTCGGCTACACTCACTGTGTGTTTCTGAAATGAAAGTATGTTAACATAATGACTAAACCTTCATATAACAATGATCTTTGTTCCAGCCTGGTCATCCCGCACCCGTCCCATTAGAGGTCGTCCTGTTATCCCTTGCTAACAGCGACCCCAAAGTCTCCGAGATCATCGAGCTGCTGGACTGGCAGGACCAGCCTGACCGATACATCATGGTCTTGGAGCGTCCCGCACCCTGTACAGATCTGTGGGAGTACTGGAACGATCACGGAGGAATCCTACATGAGGACACAGCGCGGGTTATTATGGCGCAGGCAACAGAGGCGGCTCACATGTGCTGTCGCCGTGGAGTGTTTCACCGGGATATTAAGCTGGAGAACCTGCTGATCAACACAGAAACTCTGGAGGTCAAACTGATCGACTTCGGGTGCGGGGATCTCCTGCGGGACTCTGGCTATGAAAGATTCAGTGGTATGAATTATCAATCAAACCTGTAGTTTGGGACCTCAGTTCTAGTGACTGGTTCAGTCGGTGTCATATAAACCATATCTCACATTTGAGGCAGCATTTTTGAAATGAAACACACCAGATGTTTTTAGCACATGCTCTGGTATTTCATGCTCTGGTACTTACCCGTCAGACAACTCTTCTTCCTGCAGGCACTCTCGACTACCGCCCGCCTGAGTACCTCACAGAGGGCAAGTACCACGGCAAACCAGCGACTGTGTGGTCTCTGGGAGTGCTCTTATTCCTGCTGGTGTGTGGACGCCTTCCAGCAGCACGAGACAGGCGAATGATAGAAGAAGACGTCTGGTCTAAGCCGCGCTTGTCCAACGGTAAGATGCGTTCATCACAACAAAGAACAACAACTGTCATTTAAATCATACAAAACAAAGACATCATGAGAAAGTCGCACCAAAAGACAGACATTGGATAATACGAGCATTTGTTCAGGTTTTCTGAGCGTACTTTATAGAATAGTGTAATCTTACAGCTTAACACACAGACAGCCGGTGTAAAGTTGAAGGTAATAATCGGACTCGCTTCTATCGCTCTGCACAGAATGCTGCCTCCTGATCCGATCCCTCCTGAAGGAAAGCCCAAGACAACGCATTTATTTGAGGAAAATACTTCGGCATGAATGGTTTACGGTAATGAGCCTAAGATCAGCTACTAATGATTTAGAAGATTATATTCACTTTTCATATGAAAGATTTTACAAATGTTTTCTTCTGATTGTAATCTATGACTGTAACCTTTTTTGTTTGTTTGTTTGGGGTCCCAGAATAAGCCATGAAGAGGAGTGTGAGGATCCGTCTCTTAGTTCCTGTGAAAGCTGCTCTCCACAGATCCTGCACTGGATCCAGAGTTTCAGTCTTCGGCTGCTTTATAGATTTTTGTAACCTTTTGTACTTTGACTGAATTGTTGGCTTGTCTGTTTGCTATTCTCCTCGCTGCCTGCTGTGAGTTTGGTTGCGTCGTGGCTGTCTAAGCCTCGTATTAGCTTCGTATTTCCTTCTGTTTTTCCGTATTTCTTTCCTTTATTCTATTCTGAACCATCGTTTAACTCATAATTACAACTCGGACTGTTGGCCAGACGCGTCTCAAGCCATTATACGGCTGGAACTGCAAATACGGTTGAAACGTTTGGTTGTTGGTTGTAGAGCGAGACACTGCTTCACTGCTGCTCGCCCTGCGATCGACTAGACTAAAGATGCATTTATTTAGCCAGGCATTCATATAATTTGTTTTTTATCTAACAGTTACTGTAAATTTGGCCTCTAGTTCATAAACGCCAGAGGAGAACTGGCCCCCGACTGAGCCTGGGTTCTCCCAAGGTTTTTTTTTTCTCCATCGGGTCATCTGATGGAGTTTTAGGACACCATCGGGTCACTTGATGGAGTTTTTCGGTTCCTTCCCACTGTTGCCTTTGGCTTGCTCAGTTGGGGATATTCTAATTAAATGACCCATCATACCATTGATCAGCTCCACCAAACTTGGATGTCTTTTTTTCCAGTAATAAACAAACACTGTTAAGTTCTTTTTTGATACTAGTCTGTGAAGCAGCTTTGATACAATCTGTATTGTGATTATTATTATTCTTGTATAATGTATTCTTGTAAAATATATTCTTGTATAATGGCTGTTATTGTTTATCAACTATTATTGTTCAGTAAATAACATTTTGTAATAATAATATATTGGCGTACCTGGTTTTGTGTGTGTTCGACCGCTTAACACTTTGATTGCTATCAGGATATGAGGAGACTTTCAACCCGCATAATAAAAAAATAAATTGTAGACATTCACCTATTGCACCTCAGCATTTTCCACACAC
>JAQIUQ010003243.1:0-54776 GCA_030378365.1 Hybognathus amarus | reverse complement strand
CTAAGTGATTAATTGAGAGATGATTGAGCATTATCAAGACACACGTGATGATCCACAAGCAGATATCACTGAAGGATGATATATTTAAATCGTAAGCCACTCATGATGAGAGATCAATTAGTGTCTGCTTTAGTTGGGCCCTCTGACCCTTATATTATTATCTTTAGATTCTTGATTAACTAGTTCTGGTCCTGAGTGACACCTGCCAGATGAACAAAGAAAACAAGTGATCTGCAAAGTTGTTGTGTTATTTTAATTGACATTCCATCATTTGAAATTTATGTTTGCGATGTATTCAGTTGGTTAAAGCATATCTGAGATTCTGCATAAATATCTCAGAATTTTAGATGTAATATAATGGATTTCTTGAAGTTGTTTTAAAAAAAAATTTCTTTTAGGCACACACAGACCTCAAGATTAAGTCAATGCTTCTCAGCTATGGGTGACGAGCAGAGTATTCAATTAGGAAAAGAGAATTACATAGACAATTCAGATCGTAAATTGTTCATACCGCAATGCATGATGGGAGACATTAATGAGTTGGTGATTGGGTGGCAACAAGGATTATTAATGTCACCGCGGTTGAGATGCCACAGGCTGATTATTCGATGTCTGTGTTTCGAACAGAGACATGAAAAGTGATTTGATCAGAGTAACTTCTATTAAATGTTTTGGATTTATAAGAGAAAAACACAGCTATGCTGTAAAACCACTGAAACTGTTGCTATAAAGTTAAACCGAATCATCTGAGTAAATGTTCCACTTTTCAGATCAACAGCATGATAATGTCAAAACATAACCAACACTACCAGATCAACAGTTTTCTTCTGTCAACATTTTACTGTTATAAATCAATAACAGCAGACAAACAAAGTTTAAAGTGAAAGTATAAGTGTCAAGAGCCCAACTAAAGCAGACACTGATCTCCATAACGGTGGCTTACAATTTGTGATTTTCTCCTTCAGTGATTCCGCTCGTTATTCATCGGGTGTCTTCAATAATGCTCTTTGCTTCAGCATTTTTCTGCTGAGACATTTGATTCATGATGTTCCTCCTTTGTTATTATGGAACATTGTATAATCTTTTTATGCTTAACAACATTCCTAAAACATCCTGAAAATATTACAGTTGAAACGTCAGATCTTAGTTTACATCTAACCTTATAGGAACATTATTTAAAATGAGAAAACATCCTTAAAACATTCTTTAAACATTACATTCAATGTTTTCTTTAAAACATTAACCAAAAACTCTAGGGAATGTTAGCCAAAGTTCCTAGAGACGTTCCCTGGTGAGCTGGTAAAGCAACAACAACCGACAAACAACAACTGAACCACAGAGGTTTAACGCTCGCGTTCCAGGCAACCTGTAACTCGTGTGTTCCCAACCTTATACCCTGTGAAAACGCACTGGAATGGCAGTCAAACCCGCGTGACTTCCCACCCGTGATCTCATCCTAGTTACTGAGTTCCTATGTCAATGCTTAGCCCGCGAACCACAGCAACAAACCAACAATGGCAGCCCCCTCTGCACGCAGTGTTTCTGCAGGCAGTACACTGGTGAGAATACACTTTAGGACACATAACGCGAACTAGTTTTTCAGTCCATTGAGTGCAAGCGATAAAAATAAGACTCAAAATATATTTCCAAATATACAAAATAAAGCAAAAATAAAAGGTATAACAGCCTTATCTTGCCTTATGTGCCTTTTTCCTCCCTCTGTTTCCCTCAAATAAACAAGGAGTAAGCACCTTTGGTGACAGAAATTATTACAAATGCGCATAAAGGTTCGCATTGCTGGTTCTTTACATTAAGCTACCACAATTCCTTGGCGCTCAGGTAGTTTGGCGTGACTGACCTGGAATGCTACAAAGTCGTGGTTTGAAGTCGTGATTTACATGCTCAAAAACCTGCCTGGAACGCAGCATAATACAGGCAAACAAGCTAAAAAAGAGAACAAGGGGACGGGGCTAATTAGAAACACCTGGGGAGACTAATAAACAAGAAAAAACTACAAAGGACTACAAAACATAGCACAGAACAGGAAATAACAAAAGTCCACTCTGAGACAAGGAGAACACAAGACATGACAGAAACAGAGTATTCTGCTTTTATACATGTCCTGTGTCAAAAACTGCATTCTTCCATACTACAATGTGGAAAAGGTGTGTGTAAAGCGTGAAC
This sequence comes from Hybognathus amarus, assembly GCA_030378365.1. Taxonomy (NCBI): domain Eukaryota; kingdom Metazoa; phylum Chordata; class Actinopteri; order Cypriniformes; family Leuciscidae; genus Hybognathus; species Hybognathus amarus. The sequence continues at coordinate 52,592 of JAQIUQ010003243.1, read as the reverse complement.
AGTGCGTGATAAACACCTGGGTGATTTACCTCTTCTATCGAGATTATTAAGTGCGTCGCTGATGGACACTCTTGAATCCCATCAGGCCATAAATCAACCTAGCGGATGTAGTAAATCCAAATCGTGGTCATACGCACACACATTAATACTAGACATGTGCCGGTATTCGGTAATGTGATAAATCGCGGTAATGGATATGCACGATATTGCTATTCGTGGGCTCTTTTCAAAATACCGTGAAAATAATGATTCGTAATTTAAGACTTTTCAGAGCGCGCATTATTTTCCATCAACCGCTCAAACACTGCGTGTATGACAAACAATCCCCACATGTATTAGCACTGTGTGCATGCAGCAGTGCGCACTAGTCTAATGTAAACAATCCTCACATGGATTAGAAGCATGGCGGAACGCTCTCGACGATTGATCCCCGAGGGCTGCCAACTCTCACACATTCAGCTTGAGACTCAAGCTTGAGAATTTCAGACAGGACGCGGATTTCACGGCAATACGCGCGCGACGCGCAGGGATGTTTTGTTGCTGCGTCGACCTGCATCGACCAACACTCGCCAGGGATAGTTCAACTTTTTATTTGTAAAATGGCAAATCACGTTGTATCTGAAGGGCAACGTTGACCAAGCGGCCAGCGTCGCGCATCCGCGTCCTGTCTGAAGAGGAGCTCGTCGCTCGCGTCACCTCGCGCTGACTATGTAATGGCCCTTAACGCATTTGACACTTCACATGCTCTCCCACAGAGAAAATCACAGAGCAAAGAGGACAGTGACACGACAGACTGGACAGAGCAGGTTACTTTTGATATGAAAGTTGTTGATGATGAATTCATAAAGTTATTGATAAATCAGCTCTTAGGTTCTGATTACATATCGTTGCTTCCTCAGTTCAAGTTAACCGATCATGTTACTTCAGTTTTTAATTAAAGATACAGTACAACTTACCGAAAGGTATACTTATACATAATAACGATCAATCAGTGTTTTCAAACACGGAAAGAGGTCAGTAACAGAAACAGTTGTGTCACAAAACGTTACATTTACCTCAGGAAAGCCATTTAATGACCAGCACTAGTTGACTAATAAACAATAGCAAGGAGTATTTTGCTTTTTAAAATTATTTCTGCGCATGCTATCCTCTCAATGAGAATTAATTAGTCTTGCGCCTAGAACATGAACTGTTTTGTCGCTGATATAGATAAGGACTATTTTCTTGCAGGCCAAAATCTTTATTATTTGCATTCTAGTTTTTTCCTGACTAAGAATCATCTATTCAGATGTATTTATATAATGCATTCAGCCTTCATGCATTCACATTCTTGAATTATCTATTCAGATGTAATTTAATGCATTCAGCCTTTATGCATTCACATTCTATTTCAGGAAAGAAACAAAATAATATGTAGCAAATTTTAGAAATCACACAATTGAAATATTACGACACAATATAAAAAAAATGCACTTAGTTGCGGTTCCAAGGCGGAACCCGATGGAAGGACGAGCCAGGATTGAATCAGGAGCCCGACCACCAAAGGTCACGGTGTGACAGCAGGAGACCCAGGTGGAAACCAGGAGTTGAAAGGCCTGGCAGGGCCAAGGCGGAGCCGCAGGCATCTGTGACTGAAAGCGGGATTGGCAGACCGGGTGGAGTTGGTGTGACTGAGGACAGTGGCAGAACCAGAGGATAGGAGAGTCGAGGTGAAGCTGGGAGATCAGGAAGTCCGAAGCGGAGCCAGAGTGACGATAGACCATGGTAGGAGCCTAGAGAGCGTGGAGCAGAGGGCCAACTTGGAGTCTGGGGCTCCAAAGCTCCGAGGTGAAGCTGAGGGATTCTCGAGACCAATGCGGAGTTGACAACCAGGAAGCCCATGGAGATCTGAGCAGGCAGGGCAGAGCAACTGAGAGAGGAGCCAAGGGGCTGAAGGGAGACAGCGGAGGCAATGCAGAGACACTGGATGGTGTTAGCAGAAGTGGAGGAAGAGGCAGCCTGAGCTGAACCAGCAGCAACAAGACAGCTTGGGACTAAGCTGAACCAGCAGAGTGATGAAGATGACTTGAAACTGGGCTGAACCAGTGTGATGAAGCCAACTTGGGACTGGGCTGAACTAGTGGCAACAAAGACAACTTGGGACTAGGCTGAATCAGTGGAGACGAAGGCGACTTAGGACTAGGCTGAACCAGGAGATGATGAACATGAATAAGGGACTGGGTAAACCCAGTGGCAATGAAGGCAACTTGGGACTGGGCTGAACCAGTGGCAATGAAGACAACTGGGACTGGGCTGAACCAGTGGCAATGAAGACAACTTGGGACTGGGCTGAACCAATGGCGACGAAAAGACAACTTGGGACTGTGCTGAACCAGTGGTGATGAAGACTGTACTTCACACTGGGCTGAACCAATGGCGACGAAGACAACTTGGGACTAGGCTGAACCAGTGGTGATGAAGACTACTTCACACACAGGCTGAACCAGCGGTGGCGAAGGAAACAGGAGACTGGACGGGACCGCCAGTGGAGACTGGAGACCTTGAAACATCATCCAAACAATCAAATAATTATTAATTGGGTGATCAAGCTCAGTGTGTGCACTTTCAGCGATGGGAGTATGGGTGGGTCTCATAATCCATGCAACCCCAAAGTCTGTATGATTCCCTCAGTGATGGACACTGGTCGCCAGCTAATGCGCCTGGTCTGAATCTGCGATGGGCTTGGGCTCCAGGCACGGGATTTCCCTCAGCATTTGCTCTGGCTCTAGACTTTATGGCGGACTCAGGCTCTGAGTCTCTGGTGGGCTCTGGCTACTGGTCCACTGGCGGGCATGGCTTAAGGTTGGCTGAGTCCTTGGTGGAATCGGGACTGGAGATGTCCTCCTCTGTGGGGCAGATGGTCAGTGGAGGTCCACACTTAACCAGCATCATCTCCACATAAGCAGTGAAGCTCTCTTGAGGACCGTCTCACAGGCAGGAGTGTCTGACTGCTCATTGGGGCTGGTGTTAAAGAAGGTCCAGAGCGAGAGAGCACAATAATGGATGAGACACATGACACCTGAGTAAAATCCCACCTGTGGTCTTCAAGGGAACAGCAGGAGGCGAACTGCAGGTATATCCATATTTGTCTTTCTCTTTTCACTCGTTTCGGTGGGATCTGCATTCTGTCCCATAACGGCTGTGTAGTTGAATCCAAGAACGATGCCGTGATGCAGAATGAACAATACAAAGAAACTTTAATGAAATGAACACTGAGAAAAACCTCAAACCCGGAACACACCAAGCCGACGGTTAGCCGTCGGGCAGTCTTTGTGTGTGTCGAACTAGTCCCTCAGTGTGTGTGCGGCAACACACACCGACGGCTGAAAGTGCCGTCGGCTGAAGAGTAGTCCTCGGCTTTGTTCCGCCCGTATTCAACATGCTGAATCGGCTTTGGGCCGTCGGGGAAAGAAGAGAACTCTGATTGGCTGTCCAGCTTAGTGAAAGAGTCAGTGCACGAGAATAAAAGCAAAACAGCGAGTAAGAGAAGTCAAAGCGGTAAAGATAGAAGGCTGTTCTTATGTTACGTCATCTCACCTGAGTGTTCCTTGGCGAATATTTTCAATATTAACATGAGCGGAGTGGAATAAAGAAAGCGTTTAGCAGGACTGATATTCAAAACGGTAAGCAAACGCTGCTTTGTTTAAGGTATGTGAATCTGCAATCGGCTGCGTTCGGTTTTCCCTTTTTGAATGACGAATATAGACTAATATATCTGCAGAAATAGACAGTTGGCTCATTACATGCAGGCACAGAACGCACATTATAGCTGACAGTCGGCTGCAGTTCTCTCTGTGTGTTCAAGTGCAGCTTTTTACCCGGATGATAGCGGACGAGAGGCGACAACACAGTGGGGCTTTCATCAGCGCTAGTTCGTTACGTACGACCTTGGTGTGTTCCGGGCTTTAAGCAAACACGACACACTTAACAATGACAATTACGATGCAGAACTTCTTCTTTTTTTGTTTTATGGCAGATGGCAACCATGACTTTTGAAGGTGCATACTGCCACCTACTGTATCGAAGTATGTAGCATGAACCATTGTTCGTTGGGACTACTTTATATAAAAAGAAATATATATTTCAGATATTGCACAACTGCTTTCTGTATATCCTTTACCCATCCCCTGTTGTGCCTAATACACTTTCAAGGTTCCAAGTCCTTCCTGTCTGACTGGTTTAGCCTTATCCTCTCATCCCTATATTTCCAACAATATAATAGTACATGTTCTACATCTTCCTTGGATCTAGACTATGTAGAACTCGGGAAAACAGTGGGCTTAAATGCTCTGGGAATGACCAATAATGAAACAAGGAACAGATGTGTAACTAATCCAAAACCATACCAACAAATAAAGGTAAAAACAGGCTGACAGAGACAGGGAAACCATGAAATACAAACTAAATAGACCATTACTGTGACAATAATACTAATTAAATAAAAGGTCAATTTTTATTAAACATGACACTTTCAAAAAAAGTAGACTTTCATGACATACACTTTTTAACACACTAAAGTTTTTAATAATGTCAAATGAAATGTTTAAATCATGTTTTAATCATCTTTTTTTCTTGCTTTAAAGAAGTACATTTATTTTGACAAACTTACTTACATGTAAAGTACTTGACTTATAATTGTACCTGTAGTTTGTTATTTGAAGTTAACATATAAATTAATAATTTATATAGGCTATATTAATTATTGAATATACTAAACTGAAACTTCATTTCAAATGTGTAACTATAAGTATATTCAAAAACATGAGAGCTTGCCAGCTCTCAAAAGAAGTGTCTGGATTGTGCTATTGTGTCTTCAGTGTTATATGTCTGATGCTCTTAACCTTCTTAAAGAGACAGTAATCAGATTAACTGTCACCATATTTATATGCTAAGAGATAAAAGAGAAGCTATATTCACAAAAATACACCAATTAACAACTGAGCAAATAAAAATAATTTAGATAAATTATAAACAAATAAATCAAAAACATTTTAGGAACCCTAAGCTATTCTTGTCAAGCAAGAGGTGTAAAACCACTACTTTTTTTTTTTTTTTTTTTCTTTTCAGCAACAGTAACAAAAGCAACCAGAACACACACATCAGGGTGGCGAGTTTTTGACCGGCGGACACCACTCATATTTTCTAGTTTTATTTGACCTCTTTTTTTGAAAGCTTTATTTCCTGTCCATCTCTTTCATTTCAAACGTGTCTCTGTGATTGTTTCTTTTCCACCATTCTCTCCCTTCTCTCTCTCTCTCTCTCTCTCTCTCTCTCTCTCTCTCTCTCTCTCTCTCTCTTTGTGAATCTGACCCTGGATGAGAGTTGTTTAGGATGAGCTCATGGTTGTCCCTCCTCCCTCTTTCTCTCTTTTCTGTCTCTCTCGCTCTCTCTCTCGGCGGAGCACAATACCATGGGGATTATAGGTATAATGGAGCGCAGGCCGCTCTCTGCCGGGCCTCATTGTCTATGAGAGGGGCACTATTGTGGACAGGACGTACACACTTCACCCCCATTGCTGCGCTATACACACATATCTAAACAAGCACACACAAAACAGACAAACACCATCCTGGATATAATATTTTAAAACTTATAGTTACATACAATAGTACAAGATAGCTAGATCTATTTTTACAATAGCTTGTACACCATTGATGGCAGAAAGACTCAGATTTTATTTTACATTTTAACTTCTAAAAAACCAGGACATTTTCAGTTTTTGAAAAATGTAATTTTTCACTCATTCTGTGACACTGACATGGTATTATTAAGACATAGATGGTTTCATGTAAAGGTCAGATTTCCTTATTTCCCAATAAATAAGATCAGTTTAATAGTTTGACTAAAAAGTTAATGGGAAATATTCGCAAATATTCAGTATTTGGTCAAATCTAATTGATGTATTTTTACAACATTGAGTTGAGATAGATAGAAACCGATGAAGCATGTTATCATTGATCATTTAGGAAATCTTTTGTTCAAAGATTAGAAAGTTAACATGGTCTTTGCCACAGGTTTGATTCGTTGGCCAGAAAAAGTGCAGATTCTGAGATATTTAGCGTTTATTTTAATTTCGTGTTGAGCACATATAATGATAGGATGATGTGGGCCGTTTAATTTTTTTTAGTTCAGCTGCAGGTGTGATGTTGCAATGTTTCTGTAACTACTGAAATTAAGAATCGACATCAGTATAGTATCAGTATATGATTTGAGTTGTTCTCTGCTGCCCCCTACAGTTCATGTTGCTCATTGATTCATCTGCACCTGAGAGGTATCTGTTTGACCTGACAGATTTTAGTTTTGTGGTTGCTGAAGTAAAAATAATTTCTAGTGATTCTGAAGATGTGTTGTTATCATCATGTCTTAACTTCAAAGTCATGAAAATATTCAAATCACATCTTTTAAATCACATCTTGGTATCATATTATCATAATTGGCGTTGGAAAAATATGATGAAATGTGTTATGTATATTAATTATTTTACATAAGTTGACTCTACATCATATAATTGTGCTATTTTTTTTAATGAATTCATATACGTATTTTACTCAAACTCAAATAGAGGTACAAGTATGTTTATAAGACATGAGGCCTGTGTATAGCCTAGCCTATGTAAAACACTTTCAGTGAAAAATAGTTTGTTTTTATAAAAGAAATTGGTACTTTTATTCAGGATACGGCACACGCTAAATTGATCAAGCATGACATTAAATGTATTTCTACAATAAAAAATATATATCAAACAAATGGTGTTCTTCAAAACTTTCTGTTCATCAAAGAATCCTGAAAAATTCGTTTTTAACTGTATTTTTCCATCAAATAAATGCAGCCGTGGAGAACACAAATCTTTCAAAAATAAAATATCTCACTGACTTTATTTTCACATCTGTACAAAGTGAAAATCTTGCCAATAAAGGTTATCTCCATATTGACAGCACCCTCTGCTGGACTGTCTAATACTGCCCTCCAGAACGGTTTAGTATCAGGGGTGCTCGATCCTGTTTCTGATCAAACACACCTGAAGCAGCGGATTGGTTTTGGTAATCTTGCAGTGGAATGCAAGAAGTTTAATCGCAAACGGGCAAGAATTTAAGCATTTTGTAGCAAATTGTAATATGTACCCTGATATTATTTGTGTTCAAGAAACGTGGCTTAAGCCACAGCTCAATTTTATGATTAGTGGATATGAGACAATTAGGAAAGACAGAATTAAAGGAAATGGTGGTGGAGTAGCAACTTTTATTAAAGAAGGTATAGGGTTTAGGAAAATTGTGGATAATAATGATTTTGAGGATGTGGTAGTGGAAGTGTGGGAAGGAAATCAAAGTATTAGAGTGATTAATTTTTATAACCCATGTGATAAGCTAACTAAGGAAATGTTGGAAAACATTGGAGGAATTGGGGATTTTAATAGGGTGTGGTGTGGTGATTTTAATGCACACAGTACTTTATGGGGGAGTCCTAATACTGATTATAATGGATTGATCATAGAAGATATGCTGGACTGGGGAGAGCTAGTATGCATTAATGACGGAAGCTACACAAGAGTTAATCTTTCTAAATGCAAATACTCTGTGTTAGATTTGACAATAGTATCAGAAAATCTAGCCTGTAGGTGTGATTGGAAAGTATTGAATGAAAGTACTATTGGTAGCGATCATTTTCCTGTTTGTAGTACAATTGGAGTAGAATTATTAAAAACAGGCTTGGAAAGAATTCATAGGTGGAATTTTAAATCAGGGGATTGGGAGATGTACTTACAGATATGTCAGGATAAATTGGTTGAAATTAATGATAATGATGATGAAGATACTGATGTTTTAAATTAAAAAATTAGTGAGGTTCTTAGGAGTACAGCAGAAGAAGTATTTGGCAGAAAGAAGACATGTAGTAAAAGGAAAAGTGTTCCGTGGTGGAATGAAGAATGCAATATGGCAATTAAAGAAAGAAACAGAACGCTTAAAAAAGTAAGAAAATCTATCAGATATGATGACTTTATTGTATATAAAAAAGCTCAAGCAATTGTGAGGAGGATTATCAGGGCAGCAAAAAGAAAGTATTGGAGAGAGTATTGCAATAATATTGGGGGAAATATTGGAATTAATGAGATTTGGAATATGATTAGAAAGATGGGAGGAAAACAAAGAATTAATACTATTCCGACGATAATTCATAATGAGGAAGTAGTTGTGTCTGATAGCAGGAAGGCAGAGATTCTAGCAAAAACATTTGTGAAAGTACATAGTAATGGAAATATATCAAATGACATGATGAAGTTAAGGGAACAGAGTATGAGGAAGAATCCACAAGTATTGGAAGTTAAGGAGTCAACTGGAGAAGCATTGGATTATGAATTAACTTTATATGAGTTAAAAAGAGCAATTGCAGGGACCAAACAAACTTCTCCAGGTAGGGATGAGATATGCTATGAAATGTTTAAGCATTTATCAGATCAGTCATTAAATATAATTTTAAGGTTTTATAATAAAGTATGGAATTCAGGAAAACTTCCAATGGAATGGAAACATGGAGTAATTATACCAGTAGCGAAACCAGGAAAGGATCATACGCAATCTAGTAATTATAGGCCTATTGCTCTAACTTCAAATGTATGTAAGATAATGGAGCGTATGGTAATGAATAGGCTAGTATATGTTATTGAGAAGAGGGATATCTTCTCCCCTTTCCAAAGTGGCTTTAGAAAGGGAGAAATACTATGGATTCAGTGCTGTGTTTGGAAGCTGATATAAGAAAGGCTCAGATTAATAAAGAGGTTTTGGTAGGTGTTTTTATAGATGTTGAAAAGGCGTATGATATGTTGTGGAAGGAGGGACTTTTAATTAAGTTGGATATGATGGGAATAAAAGGTAAAATGTATAATTGGATTATGAACTTTCTGTTAAATAGAACTATTCAAGTCAGAGTGGGATGTGAGTATTCCCAGATTTATGAAATAGAGAATGGAACCCCGCAAGGAAGTGTCAGCAGTCCAATCTTGTTTAACTTAATGATCAATGACATTTTTTCACAGATAGAACCTGGGATAGGGAAATCTTTATATGCTGATGATGCTGCAATATGGAAAAGAGGGCGGAATGTCAAGTTTGTACAGGATAAGGTTCAAAATGCTGTAAAATCGATAGAAAACTGGGCTAATAATTGGGGCTTTAGGCTATCTATGGCAAAAACACAAGTAATTTGTTTTTCAAAAAAGAAGATGAATCCTGGAATAAATATTAAAATGTATGGAGAAACATTAGAGCAGACATCAGTTGTTAGGTTTTTAGGAGTATGGATGGACTCAAAATTAAATTTCAAAGTTCATATTCAGAATATAATAGATAAATGTAAAAAAGTGATAAATATAATGAGATGTCTAGCTGGAGCTGAATGGGGAGCATATCGGCAATCGCTCAAAAATATTTATGTGGCACTAATTGGAGCAACTATAGATTACGGTAGCATTGTGTATAGTTCTGCTTCAAAAACTCAGCTTGCTAGGATTGAGACAATTCAGAATCAAGCATTAAGGATTTGTTGTGGAGCAATGAGATCATCACCAGTGTCATCACTTAATGTTGAGATGGGTGTAATGCCACTGGGAATGAGAAGGAGTAAGTTAAGAATGAGATATTGGGCAAACATAAAGGGTCAATCAGGAAACCATCCAGTTAAAAATGTTTTAAGGGATTGTTGGGAATATAACTATAAAGATTTAACAAGTTTTGGATGGATCATTAATGAGGAAGCAAGAGAAATAGAAGAGGTTAATATTGTCAACTGTGTGTCTTTGCCAGCAATTCCTCCTTGGTTTTTTCTAATGCCTTCTATTGATTTACAGTTACACAATGACAAACATAAGGAGAAGATTATCCTGGATAGTGTAAAAGTACAAGATTACATTGATCATATATATTATAGTGCCATCCAGATATATACTGATGGCTCTAAGGATCCACATTCGGGAAAAACATCTGCAGCAGTATTTATACCGCAATTTAGAGTTAACATTTTAAAAAGAACATCAGATTTCATTTCGGTATTTTCATCAGAATTAATAGCAATTATATTAGCATTACAGTGGGTTGAAGAAATTCAGCCAAGCAGATCAGTTATATGCACAGACTCTTTATCTGCAATTGAAAGTATAGCAAGTGGTATTTCTACAGCTAGACAGGACTTAATTTATGAAATATTACAAAGTCTTTTTAGAATCAGACAATTGAGAATCGTTATAAATTTTCTTTGGATACCAGCTCATATGGGGGTGGCAGGAAATGAAGAGGTGGATAGTTTAGCAAAGCAGGCCATAAAATTCCAAGAAGTAGATATTAAAATTGCATTGAGTAAGACTGAGATAAAAAGCATAATAGCAAAGGAAATTAGGAAGAAATGGCAGAAGGAATGGGATAGTGGAAATATGGGTCGGCATTTACACAAAATTCAAGGAACAGTTGGTTCAGTAAGAAGAAATTTTGGTAATAGAAGGAGGGATGTTATAATTTCAAGAATGCGTATTGGCCATTGTTTATTAAATCAAAGTATGGCCAGGATTGGGAAACACCAGACTGGATATTGTGACAAATGCAGTTCAGGAAATATGGAAACAGTAGAACATGTATTGTTAAAGTGTGAGGCGTATGAGAGAGAAAGATTTAAATTATTACAAGTATTAAGAGAAATGGAAATTGAAGTTTTATCTATCAAAGCATTATTAGGGAATGGCCCAAAGCAATTTAAAATATATGAAGAATTATTTCATTTCTTAAAGGATACTCATTTAATTAACAGGATTTAGGTCAGTACTACCATAATGTTATCCACACTCCAATCCAGTAGGTGGCGGGAATGCACCATTAAGAGTTTGGTCTGCCAAGAACCTGCCATTAAACTTGAAAAAGAAGAAGAAGAAGAAAGAAGCAAGCGGATTAAGATCTCCAGGCAGCACTTGATGACTGACAGACAGGTGTGCTGGATCAAGGGGTCTGATGACCTCTGGCAGGTAGATCTCCTAGGGAACAGGATTGGGAACGTCCCTGTTAATTGGATGCTTCTTAGGCTATGTTTCACACGGAAACGATTCTGAAGAGAAAAACGTAAGTGGCGTTGTGTCATCATTTTTTATTCTGCCGGTTAGACGAATGTTTTGTGTGGGAAAATTCGCGTGCAAATGGTGACACAAATGTCTGAGAAATTCAATGGAGTATGCACTTCAGGTGGCAAAGAGTGCATACTACAGCAACAGCAAGTCCACGTGCCTGCGTACAACCTTCACTGTCAAGCAGCTTTTGCTTTGTACCCTTTAGCACGGGAACGCGTACGGTGAAGCGTTTTAAAGATTTCCACTCTGGAGGGGTGGTTTCACTTTTTTGCGTTTTAAGCCTCAAAAACGCTGTCCGTGTAAACGAAAGGCACATCCGATAAACATATTTTTACGCTTTTCACCGCTTGAAGCGCTCTCTGGGTAAACAGGGCCTTAATGGCTGTTTGCTGAGCCTAGAAATCTGAGACGCACCTGAGCCGGCAGCAAAAAATTATTTTGCTGCGAAGTGTGGTCTCAGCAACTTCTTGTTGACTTTCGAGTGGAAAATCCAAAACTCTGGTCTGTGCCAATCACATCTGTGGATAGTGGGTGGCGGGCTTAGCACAATGATGGCACAGTTGTGATTTCCATAGGTGATTTCTCCTGATACTTAAAGGGCAACTCCACCCATTTGCATTGAAGCTTTCCATTGTTAGAAACCCAGTTACAGCTATTGAATCACCAGGCAACACTTAATCATTTTCCACTTGAGTACGAGTAAATAGAAATCTGCTCATTTACCTTTTTTCATCTTCTCTCCAACAATGACGCAGAAATCTCGCCATTTGACTGTTACATTGTTGCTGCTGGAAGTGTAAGAGAGGGCGATTTCAGAAAAACTACATAGCCCTCTAGTGCTCCCCACCCCTTCAACCCCGCCCACAGGGACTGGACCTATTGCTGCCAACAGACCGATCACAGATCAGTGCCAATGTGTTCGATTTCACTGGCAGAAACGTTTTGAAATGTGGACGAAACTACTGAACACGGCCGACGCATGCGCTTATGGAGGATTGGATTAACATTACACATCTTTTTCTGCGACCGAAGCTAGCAGGCTCTTGTTCTGTGGGAGAAAGCTGAGAGTAGGGGTTACCGTCCTCTTTTCCTGCACATGTTGGCCGTAATGTCGGGATTCAGCTTTTAATTCCTGAAGTTCCCATTCATTGTCCACATGTAAATGACAGCTTTGTTTCAATCTAACTCAATTCCTTATGATTGGTGAATCTGACTGTTGTGTTTACTGAATGCTCAAGCAAGTGATCGGTTGATGCGTTTTAACATTGCTAAGAAAATTCCTGCTCTCGCGAGAGATACGAGACCGGGAACTTACGCCTTAGGTGCCGCTCATCGGCAATCACGCCACCCGGCCTCGCCGCCGCCACCCAGACAGCCGGCACTCATCCCGGTCGACACAGGAAACCTGGGCCGCCCTGCGCTCATCCACATAGCCGCGCTCCGTCTCGCTTGCCACAGTAAACATGATGAATGATGATGAGAACGCAAAAGCCGAATTTGCGCACATTTTGGGCCAGATTTCAAACACATTTTCCGGACAGACTTATTATTGGAGAATCACTAGTAGACTGTTGTTTACATACTGCGAGGTTAGCGGTAGGCGTGGCCTCCTGAGGGCAGCGAAGCAAATGAATTCTGGGAGTTGATGTTTTTCATTCACATAAGCCAAAAATACATTTTCTGTCTTTTTCTCAGTCTAGAAAGCTCCAAATTAAAAATAATTTCACATTTCTTCTACATAAATGACCTATTTTAAATACACATTCATCTTTCCAGAGGTGGAATTGCCCTTTAAAAACAAACAAGATGCAGCTGGCGAACAGCGGTCTTTTGATTCGGCTTTGGGTGCGACTCGGATGACTTGGAGTTAAGAACGTAACTTAAGTCATTCTTAAAAAGGAAGATGTGTTCAGAGTTTTGACGACCGGATAAGGCAAAAGTTTAATATATCAACTTGCTCCGCTGGAGAGAAAACCATAGGGAAAACGCATGGGACTTACTCAGCCACAGCCATCATTCGCTCCTGGTTGGTTAGCGCTATCTGAATGGCGTGCAGAGGGATATTGAAAGACAACCTTTTATCCCGTCCCTCCCGGATTCTAGGTATGCCAATTGTGCAGTTTCCAGACCTAACATCTTGATAGGTCTGGTTTGCCAGGCTAGCTGTTTACATGACACCTTTTTCAATTCAAAACGAAAACTTTTTTTGGGTGCTTGAAAACGTAAAGCTTCTTTTTTTCTGGGTTTAAAAGTACAAGTTTTTTAAACCAGTCTCCATGTAAACAACAAAAACGTGAATTTTTGAAGACCGTGATTTCATGCACATGCGTATGTGTTCAGTCTGTAGTGTTTCATCGCCATCTAATGGCCTGGCAGCAGAATACAGCGCTTGTAGTCGTTTTCGTGGATCAGTGTGAATGGGATAGTTTCGCATGTGTCGCCTGTACACGGAAAATCGAAGGAAAAACTTCACTGTTTTAAGCATATCGTCTATGTGTAAACGCACCCTAAAATCCCCGCCACTGGCATATTTTGGGTGCTTTTCGAAAACTCAAAGTGACGTTTCCTCATCCTCTGTCCTCCAGCCCTTGTTGACCCGGAAACCAATTGAACTCAGGCATCTTGAAGGACATCTCAATTCTAATTGCAGCAGAAGGAGGCTGAAGAACGAGGAGCCTCCTCAACTGAGAGCACATATGCACAGCAGTCCGCCTCAGCCAATCTGGGCTCCTCAACCGAAAGCCAGCTGCCTCCTGTTCCTCTCATCAGCCGCAGCTGCTCTTCACTATACTGCGACTCTGTAAAGATAGCCACGAACATCGGATTCTGAGCAGCAGAATTTCAAAATCCTCTTCTTCCATATCATGTTTAGTTTCTTCTGTCATTGTCATACTTCCTATCTCCACCCGCCAGCTTAGCTTCCAAAAACAAGATGGCGGATATTGATTTCAATTTCTGCAAGTGATGTCCCACCCACTGATCCTGTAATAGGCCTGTAGGGTGAGTGGGTCCCCACACCCTTGAATTATGAGGAGCTGAAGTTTGTAGTCCTGAGCCGTTTCTCATATGCGTTCCTGTCTGTACTTGTGTTCTTGTGGACTTGTGAAACGTAATCAGTCACTGCCCAAGTACTGTTCCAATTCAAAGTTCACATCTAACCAAGTCCACTTCAAATCGCCGGATGTGTTCCTGATTCGCCCCGTTTACTGAGGATGCATTGAGAGGTGACTTGTGTGGACTTGAGATAGCCAGGTATCCCAGAATGCATCTCGCGTCAACCAGCAAGCGACAATAGGAGTGGAGAAAATCCACAGAAATATCGAAATATTACTGTTATTGTGTCATGAAATTTAATTTTAAGAGTGTTTCAGGCAAGAATGTGGTTGCACCTGTTTGAAAAGATGCATCTGACGTTTTCGGAGTTCTGACATCCAAGCCTTCACCAACGGCCAGCGCTCATCAATCCCAACTGGAACAGCTTTTCCTCGGCTAGTGCTTCTGACATTTGCCGCTGGCTCTGATCTCTTAAGTCTAATGGATAAACTTAACATATAATTCGTCTAGTGTATAAGTCTATCTTTGGTCTCATTAAACTATAGTTTGTTCCATGGCAAAAAAATTTTTTGAAGTTTCATTTCGGAACTTTATATTTAGGCTATTTAACTTTGATTAATATTTTTCTTATCATTATCTTTACTATATGAACAATAAAATAAAATTACACAACCCTGTCTCTGTTCTATAAATGTGAATAAAAATTAATGTTTCAGATTTTTAAAATGAAAACAAAAAGATCATGTTCATTTTGTTAGAAATGCAGTGAAGAAATTGCGTTGCTGAACCACGCGACCATTGGGCTAATATGTAGATTTTTTAATGAAAAGTAGGCAGAGTGGTGTTTTATAATATATTTCGTTTTATTTTTAAGAGATAAGTAGTTGTAGCATATTTCGTTTTATTGTTGCTAAAATATACATGAAGAGATAACTGGAGTAGCCAGAGCACTGAGTGATGCAATCAAGACGCCATGTTCCATTTGCAGAAGAACCAGACTGGCGTCCTCGGGAGTTTGTTCTTCTGAGAGTTGGCAAGTCTGAATCTTCTAAACTACCAAAGATGCAAGTCCAAAGTTTGCGTACTTGCATACGACGGTGAAAGTGGTGACGTCATCAACTCGCGCTAGATCGAAATGAACAATACATAATCAGTCTCTTACTTTATAAGTCTCCTAATATCACTTGGTATTTTACTAACATCCTTGTCTGAAACCAGAAAGCAGAGAACAAATTATAGTTACAAACTGCTCTTAATGTCATTTAAGAGGAATAAAAGGGGGCCTAAGACACTTCCCCTGGGGAACTCCATTTTTAAAGCTACACTGTGTGACTCTTTACCCCATTTAGCAGTGAAAGGACATGATGACTATTTAGTGAATACTAGTTTCTGTTCCTCTCAATTTCGATTTCGTTTTAACTCCTACGGTGGCCAATGTAGTCCAGAGATTAACATGGCTTCCAGTTCGACCTCTGTCCATGAGTGTTACTCAAACTCAAACGCACAAAGGCAAAGCTTGAATTAACAGGTATGTCCGTCTTTGGCTAATGTACATTTCAAGATGGAGGGCAACATGGCAACCAACATTAGAACTCCTTACCTGCATGTATTTTCAATGGCATATTATAGCACTCTCTAGAATACTTTATTACTTGAACGAAGAGTAAATATACATTAATGAGCACATGTATTTTTGAAAGAACTTAGTGTTTTTAGCTAAAAAATAAACTAAAGAGTTACACAGTGTAGCTTTAATAATTGTTTTTCAGAGAGAACATACATTCCTACCCTTTGAATTTTCCCAGTTTAAAAAAAGTTCAACCAGGCTTTCACCATACTTGGGGAAAAAAACCATGACACTTGATTTATCTAACAGTATTAAATGATTCACTGTCTCAAAAGCTTTTTGGAGATCTAAGAGTTTCATTGCACACATTTTACCTCCATAAATCTGCTTCCTTATAAATCTCTTGAATAAAATAGAGTTGGCAGATCAGCTCAGCTCAATAATCAGTTAGCAGATGCTTTTATCCAAAGCGACTTAACAAATGAAAAGACCAATAAAAGC
This sequence comes from Hybognathus amarus, assembly GCA_030378365.1. Taxonomy (NCBI): domain Eukaryota; kingdom Metazoa; phylum Chordata; class Actinopteri; order Cypriniformes; family Leuciscidae; genus Hybognathus; species Hybognathus amarus. Next base: position 36,330 of record JAQIUQ010003243.1, on the reverse strand, counting down.
AATTAAACTGACAATAGGATAACAATATGCAAGCCCCGTGACCCTTCCCAACTTTCCGCCCATGTGACCAGCCCTGAGTGATTCGACTTTTATTCTTTATTCTTAGAAATGATTTATTCTTGATGCAAGAAAAAGGAGCAGCAACAAACTTTGGGCAACAAATACAAAGAGAAAGTATAATTAGAAACAAAGAAGACAGATCTCTCTCTCTATTGACTAACAAGACAGCAAAGCTTCTCAATCAGCCTCTTCTTCAGCTTCCTGGTGCAAGAACAGCAACAAATGTGAAAACACCACATGAACTTTTAAACAAATGTCAGTGAAGAAAGATTATTTTTGTTCGGTCGTAGAACATTTCTCTCCTGAAAACAGCTGTCAAATTTGAAATGTTTAGTTAAGCTACTTGAATTTCTTCTCACACTTTATGACCAGTAACTGAAGCGCTATAATATGTGCTCATCAGCTTCTGTGAACTTGAAGCCTGTCTATTCAACGCATTCTCGATCCCAAGGCGCCATATTCCGACACTTTTGCAAAAGGTAATATATCAACGCACATGCACCCTTTAGCGCCTAAATGAGACGGCTGAATTCAGGATGTGGGTAGGGTTAGACCACTAGGAGGCGCCTTCTGCCCGATTTATTTTTACGTCTAAATTGGCGCTTAAAGGGTGCCATGTGCGCTGGATATTTACGCTTTTGCAAAAGCGTTGTATATGGCACTTTGGTATGAAGATGGGCAGGCTCATTGTAATTTGATTGGTCATCTCAGATATTTTGAGATTGAAGAGCGGTGACAGACAGGAAGATCTTGCGCTGTGCAATATCCTTGCAGCATGAAAGTACAGTTAATACTATATTAGGAAATGATCTCACAACCTCCAAATGTACACCTCGGAAATATAATGAAGTCTGGACCTTAGTGACTTAACTGGTGCTACAGCCGTGGTTGGGGGCTGGTAAAGACAAACTAATAGGAAAGAGAAGGGAGCATTACACTTGTAAGTGTTGGATCTGAAGATAAGCTACTTTACATGAGTTTTTCTATGTCTGTGTAGAGAAGATGAATGATTAAAACTCTTCCCACATGCAGTGCAGTGATACGGGTTCTCATAGTGTGGAGACTCCGTGCCTTATTTCCAGATGGCCTGGATGATGGAATCTCTATCGCAGTGCTGAACACTTGTAAGGTTTCTCTCCATTGTGCATCCTCTCCATGTGTTTTCTAGGGTTACTGAGTATCTGAATCTCTTATCGCAGTGTGCTAACATCTTGTAAGCGTTTCTCTCTCATTGTGGATCCTCTCTGTGTGTGTTCAGATGGTCTCCGATGCATGTGGACCACCTCTTATCCAGTGTGAACACTTGTAGGTTTTCTCTCCTTATTGTGGAGTCCTTCCCCATGTGTTTTCAGGGGCTCGTGAAGTATCCGCACCTCTTATCGCAGTGTGCTAACACTTGTAAGGTTTGTTCTCTATTGTGGGCATCCTCCGTGTGTCTCCAAGCTTCCTGGCTGATTGAACGTCTTGCCGCAGTGTGAACACTTGTAAAGTCTTCCTCCAGTGTGGCACAGATCCTCTCTCGTGTGTTTCCTAGAATGTGCTGACCTATTGACGTCTTGTCGCAGTGTGACACACTTATAAGGTTTCTCTCCAGTGTGAGTCCTCTGTGCAGTTTCAAGCTTCAGCAGAAGATACAAAAGTCTTCCCACATTCTCAAAGCACATATGACTCCTTAACACGGCTTATGTCTTTCTGATGAAATTTTAATCCATGCAGACGTGAAAAAACTCTTTCCACACAAAGAACATGAACTGCTAGGTTCTCCCTGTGAAATGAATTGTCATGTGGCTCTTAAGTGTTTGACAAAACCCACAAAAATGTTTTGCCACATTTGATCACATTCATGCAGTTCTCTCTCCAGTGTGGATGATCATGTGTTGCTTAAGGTTTGATGATTGTGTAACAACTCTTCCCACACTGATCACATGAGAATGGTTTCTTTTTAGTGTGGATCTCTCATGTGAGAAGCTTCAAAATGCTCGCTGCGTGTGAAAACTCTTTCCACATTGATCACATGAGAACGGCTTCTCTCCAGTGTGGAATCTCATGTGAACCCCGAGCGTCTGTTTTCTATGCGCTGAAACTCTTTCACACTGAGTGCAAGTGCAATTTCTTCACTTCATTCACTTCTGAAACTGAAATGAAAAAACAACTCAGTAAATCACTAAAGAAAAGTATGTAGTGAAAATATATATATAAAACCCAAATGTAATAGCAGAAGTATTGAGTTGTGCTCAAACAACTGTTATACAAGATTCATTCTGTATTCATTATTAGAGGCATACATCTATAGAGCCCCTAATAAGGGGACATTATGATGGAGGAAAAAGTATATTTCAATGCTTCTGGTAAGTTCCCACAAGAAAGTTTTGGATACTCAAAACCTTAGAGGTATTTACAAGCAAAAGCAAAATTTCTTGTGGAACGCAACGCGTCTTGCCAGGGAGATGTAAGGGCGACTCAGGCAGTCATTCAGGCTTTAGTATTGTCTGAATAAAAAACATTATCAGCATGCTATGGAAGCTTGTTTGCACAGAATGAAAAATAAAAAGGTAACTTGCTACTTTTATCTCACAATCTTCAACTTTTCTTCACAATTCCAAGTTCACTTCTCAATTCTGACTTTACTTCTCAGAATTGCGATATAAAGTCAGAATTGCGAGATATAAAGTCAGAATTGTGAGATATAATGTCCAATTGCGAAGATATAATGTTCGGAATTGCGCTATATAAAGTCAGAAATTGCAAGATATAAAGTCAGAAATTGCTAGATACAAAGTCGCAACTACGTGTTATAAAGTAAGAATTGCGCATATATAAAGTCTCAATTGCGTGATATTAAGTCAGAATTGCGAGATATAGTCAGAATTGCGTGATATAAAGTCAGAATTGCGAGATATAACGTTGTAATGGCGTGTTATAAAGTCAGAATCGTGAGATATGTCTGAAATTGCTGTGATATAAAGTCAGAATTGCAAGATATAAAGTCAGAAATTGTGAGATATTAAGTCGTAATTGCGTGTTATAAGTGTCATATAATTGCGATATAAAGTTGTAATTGCTTCCATAGCATTGCTGGTGTAAAACTGCATGTTCCTTATCTGATTCCCACCTATCTATTTTTGACTGATATTTAAGGGATGCAACGGTTACATGTATTCATCCCGAACCGTAGGGTACAGAGGTCACAATTCAGCGCATGCAGTCACACGACAAATATATTTAAGGTCCTGTATTATGCCCCTTTCACAAGATGTAAAATTAGTCTCTGATGTCCCCAGAATGTGTATGTGAAGTTTCAGCGCAAAATACCCAACAGATCATTTTTTACAGCATGTAAAAATTGTCATTTTTGGGGCTCAGAAATAGGCACTGTTTTAGTGTGTGCCCTTTAAATGCAAATAAGCTGCTGCTGCTGCCGGCACAAGGGGGCGGAGCTTCATGAGCTCGCGCTCAGTCTCTTAGGACAATTTCATCTCACGGAATGATGTTCATTTCGAGTCGGACAATAATGCCTACAGAGTCAGAGTGCTGTATAGAGATGGAACAGGTATAGTTTAGTAGTTTAATTACGGCCTACAAGTACTGCTGTTTCGGACCAGGTCCGAATGATGATCAAACATATACTGATGAGTTTAATCAAGTTTATTGTACATCACAAAAAAGATGCAGCGTCAGTTTCTACTTTAGAAAATCACTGTAAGAGCTGAGTAAACACAGTAAGTTATAAGAAGTGCGCAAGTTGAGGGAGTTGAGGGACCATTCCTCGGGGGCAGACGTTAGTCAAAAACTGTTCTACTGACGTCATTAAAGTCCCCCTCCGATCATATTTTTGATCTATTTTATAAACATTCCCAGTGGTCTTTAAATTATGATTATGCCATTTTTAGCCAAAATCACAAAACCTGTGCCGTTTTATGGCACTTCACTTCAGCAGAGCGGCAGTAGCTCATTAGCAATTCGCCTCTGGGTTGTGGGCGGAGCCGTTGGCACGGAGACGACCCTCCCCCTCCCCGTTGCTGAGAGCTCCCGCTAGCTTACACTTACAAATTATAAGCAACTCAAATGTTGTATTATGTTATTAGTTGTTGAGTCTTAAGTTCAGGCTATTGCTGTCTGATTCTGTTAGTTCACCTCACCTCCTGATCCGAGACATTCTTTCCTTTGCAACTTCATATTTATCAGGTTTGTTCTCCTCCTCTCGTGTCTCGATACGTTAGCTGTCGACTCGTCAGTGTCTGACTCTGATCTGTCTGGGCTGTGCCGTGTGTGATACAGCAGGACCGGTAAGAGTAATGATTAGTTCATATTTCGAGTCTCGAGTCTGGGTTCGGCCGCGTCCGAGTCTTCGTTCTTCCTGTCAGTCCCACAGAGGCTATGCTGTCAGTACCGGAAAGAGAAATGATTAGTTCATCTCTCGAAGTCTTCGGGATATGAGCTCGTTCTTTTGTCACTTGACCGCTGGTATCTCGCATGAAACACAACATTAGTTTCGTATTATTGACTGCGTCTGAATGTATATTGTTTTATATTTATAGGCATTAAATAACAAAATAAAACATTATCTGAAAAATAAAAGTTCCCTGTTGTCCCTGTCCGTCTCTTTTCTATAGCATCTGTGGTGTGTTTTATAATATATTATACATGAATTAACTACTATTACAGAATATTGTACATTATCTACATGTAAAAAGTTTCTGGGAGGGAGGGGAGTATGAGCTTCTGGCCCCACCCAGTGGAGTTACTACGTCACAACTCCAGTCTATTTTAGTCAGCATTTTTGCGTCTGCTACTGATTCACAGCCATTTGAATGTAGAAATACTCAGAAACGCAACTTTGAGCTTATTTTTCTCAAGAAACACCCTGTAACATTAGAAAAATGACACAAGAACATGTTAACACCTAGAAATTTTTTCTCATTGAGGAGGCTTTAAAGAAGGAAGTAGAGGGATGTAGTCCAAACGGGCCGATCGATGTATGCTACTTCTGTTAAATAAAATATCTCGCTTGGCATTGAACTTTGAGCTTTATAATTTTACAGATATTATTTATACTCGAACAACAACATTACACACTAACTGAAGTTTGAAACATGGAATTACGAAGAACGGAACCTTTAGAGTCACAAGAGATCCATGCACCAATCCAGAAGGGCGCACTGCTGCCAATGCAAAGCAATTTGCTACCAGTTAAAATATCAGAAGAGAAGATCTGATTCATATGTTTACATCTCTCAACCAGTTTTTCATCTGCGAAAGATATAAATAAACAGCTCCAAGAATAACATCTCACGTAAGCATTACATTTACCTCAAGGAAGCATTTAGTTTTGCTAGCACGTTAGTTTGCTAGAGAAATTAACTGCAGCCACTGTGTAAATGATTCTATGTCAAAAATAACTTGGAGCAGAAAATTAACTTCATAATTAAGATTTAGCAAGCAAAATCTGCCATATGTGCAATTTACAGTAATTTTTTTATTTTATTTGAGTCTTGATTATTATATCCTAAAATAAATCTAGTTGTTAATTGTAACCTTTAATATTACAGCAATGTGTAATTAAGGGCTCCCTATATAGTTTACAGCATTAGCTAGATATATTATCCTTTAGAGAAAAAAACATATTATAATAGAATTTACTTTACATTTGTTAAAACACAATTTAATTTAAAAAAGCCATTTTTTTTAGTTTTATCCCTTCTGCTATACCGAACCCGTACCGAACCATGATGTTTGTGTTCCATTACAGCCATACTATACTGTGTTGCAATAGGTAGCAATGTTAATACTGAATCAAAACTTGTTAATTATATCATTTATAATTAAATGAGTCTAATAACAGTATGTAGTTATAGTTAAAGGAGCATAACGCAAGTCTCTGAGTTTTTGCAGAACTACGCCCCCTCTGGTGACAAATGAAACTGCGTGCGCGCTCATGGAATACCATAGACTTTATAGAGTAGACATATACACGGAATACACGCACGTTTGCACGAGCTGTTCATAACCAAAGGAGCATCAGGCACACATCTTTTGTTACAGTCATAATGAGGTAATACAGTTATAAATCTGCAAGTCATTTAAAATATATGAAAGGAAAGGCATTTGAGTAAATTACACACTTATGTAGGCCTATGTGTGTGTGAGGGGAAAACAGGGGTAGAAAACTTCGGCTTTTGTTTCCATTGATCTCCATGTTGAACTGTTTTATGTGCTTACTGTAGCCTATCCACTTATGATTGTATTATTATGGAAATAATAATACAATCATAAGTTGTATGCCTGGCACTGGACAGACAGAAGTTGTATTTTCTTTGTCTTACGTGGAGTTTGCGTTGGGGTTTGTAATGAACTACAAGCCGGTCTCTTTGGGGCTGTTTTTACACCTGGCCACAATGCGTTTTCTCAGATCTATTTGATTTATAAAAACGATTCCATTACACCTGGTCACATAAATGTGTTTTTGCAAAACGGATATTAATCTGATATTCAATTCCCGCGTTATATACAGATTTCATGAAGTGCACGCCACCGAAAGCAACAGATGAGCTGCATTTTATAAATCATCAGCTTCGGCTATTTCAAAATCAGCAAAGACAGCAATAAGAGAGAGCGGCAGAAGCCCTGGTATGAGATCATTTCATTTCTTAAGGCTACTTTTAATGAAGATAGTGGAGGTAGAAGGTAACTTAGTGTTAATCGTATGCGTCTTACTTTCACTTTCATTTGCGATAGATCGCGGCGCGCTGGTTTGATGAATACACTCGCCTGCTCTTCTGAGGTGAGGCACGTCGTCAGCATATATGACTAAAACAACATGACATAGCCTGTTTTCAACAACCAGATGCATTTACACTTGTCCAGTTTCATCTGGAATACAGCCCAGACCACGTCCTCAATGGTTTGAGCTGTCGAATTCAAATCCGTCTGGATTCAACCTGGTCTTTTCACAATCGAATAAGTTATCCGATCACAGAAAACACATGAAGTGACCAGATGTAGACTAAACAGCCCCTTTGAATCCATCTTCTACTTTTGGGAAAGTTGACTAAAGTTGCGTCGCTCGAGTTGTCTTCTCTGATACGGAGAACGGCGGCGAATACACTAACCTGCAGACATAGGCAGGCACATAGCCAGGCGAGCGTGAACGCGCATGACGTCACGCCCAGTCTCAGATTCAAGCCCGAATCCCTCTTATTTATTTCACTGTACAGGATTATAGAGGCGATCGCAGTTGATCAGACAAGGGCTCATTCAGCCCATCAGGCGATTGTTTCAGCATGTATGGGTTAGAAAACGGCTAATTTTAACATAAAATGTTGCGCAATGCACCTTTAAACCTCTGACAGTCCGTAGAGGCAGCACAGACATATCCTTGCAGCACTAAAGTAAAGTTAATACTATATTAGGCAATTACTTCACAACTTTTATTATGTACACCTTCGGAAATATATTGAAGTCTGGACCTCAGTGACTTAACTGGCCACAGCCGTGGTTGTGGCTGGTAAAGACAAACTAATAGGGAAAGAGAGGGGGCATCACACTTGAAAGTGCTGGATCTGAAGATAAGCTACTCTATGTGAGGTTTTGTATGTCTGTGTAGAGAAGATGTATGAACAAAACTCTTCCCACATAGTGCAGTGATACGGTTCTACCAGTGTGGATCCTCTCATGATGTTTCAGGGAGCATGAATGACTGAATCTCTTGTCGCAGTGTGAACACTTGTAAGGTTTCTCTCCAGTGTGGATCCTCTCAGTTGTGATTTCAGATGGTCTGGCCGATGAAATGTCTTATCGCAGTGTGAACACAGGTAAGGTTTCTCTACGTGTGAATCCTCTGGTCCAGTTTCAAAACATCAGCTGTGATAAAACTCTTCCCACACTCAAAGCACATATGATCTTTACGCCAGAATGTATTTTTTGGTGAAGTTTTTAATTCTGCAGACGCCAGAAAACTCTTTCCACACAAAGAACATGAATGTGGTTTCTCCTGTGAATGAACGGTCATGTGGCTCTTCAGGCCTGAAGCCTTTAAAAATGTCTTGTCACATTGATCACATTCATGCAGTTTCTCTCTAGTGTGGATGATCCAACACAGTCTCGTGAAGATGCGCATATCTATACCACGAGTGTCATTTCTCGTGGCATTTATACGCCAAAAACGGTTTCTGCGTGTATATGGTACGCACTAGAAAACCCTGGGTTAGGTTTAGGGGAGAGGGGGTGGGGAATTCGATGCATATTATCCGCCAGAAAGTCGCGTATCATATGTACCGCGAAAGTGCATTCCATATACACGCAAAAACTGGTTTTGCGTTATAAATGCACGAGAAATGACATTCGTGCCATACATACTAACTTTCATGAGATCGGGCTGGGATGATCATGTGTTTTCTTAAGGTTTGATGATTGTGTAAAACTCTTCCCACACCGAGTGCAAGTGAAAGATTTCTGAGATCTTCTTTGATGTTTCTCCACTTCATTCACTTCTTCATTCTCCCCATTCTCATCCACCAGGCCTATAATTAAAGTTAAAAAAGTGCTCAGTAAACCATTAACAGAAAAATTATGTAGTGAGAAAAAAATGTAGGGGGTGCAGACGTCATGTATTTCATCCCGAACTGTACGGTTACGGATGTCACGGTTCAGGGCATGAAGTCGACACAAAGAATACATTAAGTCACAGAAGATACATGCTACAATCCAGAAGGGCACCGTGTGCCAAGCTGCACCAGTGTGCTACCAGTAAAACACGTAGTTGATCGGTATGTTTACATCTCTCAACCAGCGTTTTAACAGCGGAAATATATCAATAAAACAGCTAGAGAATAATATCTCACGTAGCATAACATTAGGGGTGTAACGATATATGAACCGAACCGAAAAACCGCGATACTTATTGTAAGTACACAACTGCAGGAAACATATCACACTGTGCAAGTGATTGGTTCTGCTGTCGTTACTGTAGAAATTAAGAAAGAACACATGCTATTTATTGCTATAAAGACATTATCTTGCTAATTTAATCTCACCAGCCACTCCTTTATATAATAATATTAAACCATTTGTCTGTGATGCATTTTTGGAGCAAATGACAGAATTAAACATTCAGAACGTTTGGTTACACTTTAGATCTGTTGACTTGCATACAGCCGTCTGCCGGAAGCTCGTTATTTTAGTTGATCAAGTTATAAATATGTATATTTTTCTCACACTAACGCATTGCTTCGCTTCAGAAAGCCTTTATTAACCCCCTGAACAGTTTGGGACTTTTTTTATGATGGATAGATGCACTTGTCTGGACTTCCAAAAAAAATATATACCCATTGAATCCCATTATAAAGCTTGGAAGGGCCAGGACATTTCTTAATATAACTTGGATTGTGTTCGATCTAAAAGAAGATTGTCAAGGCTAGGATGTCTTCAGGGTGAGTAAATCATGGGTACATTTTCATTCTTAAAGGGTGAACTATCCCTTTAATAAAGAATCAAGAATAAACACCAACCTCTTTGTTTTTCAGTGTGTTTCATTCTGCAGTGTCTGGATCTCATGTTCTCACTGTCCTTCAATATACTTTGTTTGGTTTGATGTTCGTCTTCACTCGTAGCTGATGGGAATATTCCAGCATCTTATTAGGTGAACTCCAGTGGGAGGAGCTTCACTGAAGGAGGGGGAGCAGATCTAACAAAATCAAGAATAAATCACTGAGTTTAAAATAATAATAATACTAATCCACCCACTTTAAGTATAAGAATAAAAAGAAAATCAAATATGTGTACAGATTTGCAGAGAAACAAATGACGACAACAATTGAGTTACGCCTGAGCCTGAAATTAACACCCGACCACCTGCCAAATTGAGTGATTTATTAGGATTTTTACATTTCAACAAAGTCTGCTATTGTATTGTACTCTTCCATTCCAGTAAGCGGGTCACGAGGAACTGAGACTTCCTTGTAGAACATAGCCGATGTAAGAAGTGCAATCAACACATAACTGAATGTACATAAACACAGTGCCATTGGCCATAGCGACAACAACTGTGAATAAACGCATTCAGAAATAGAAAAGTCAGTCAGCCTATTCAATCGTAGAATAGCCAGTTGCACTAGAGGCAACATGACAGCATCGGTCGCTGTAGCTCCAACACCATAGACGCAGATAGATCAGTTATAGGCACTGAAGGATATGGGGCAACACCACTGCATGAACACATCCACGTGTAGATATCGCAGGCCACCGTATCGGAGACTGTGAAATGCACAGTTTGACCGGGATAGCTAGTTGCACTGAGATACAGGGCAACCTGACAGCATAACACAAGTGTCACATCCTTGCATGTGTCATTATGCAGCGCAAGTCGCAGTCAGCGACAGAACGGTGTAGAGACAGAACTAAGATGCAAGTTAAAAAGGATGGCTAGCTGCACTGAAGGAACAAGGTAGCAACAGCATAACACCTCAGTTACGTACATACATCCAGAACTGTGGATATGCATGGTTAGATAGGATAGCTAGTTCTGCACTGAAGGAACAGGGCAAGAATAGCAAAAACACGCCCTTGTACGTGCAGTGTAGTCACCATCGCGACAATATCTGGTAGTTGCACTGAGGAAGAGGGCAACATAACGCATAACCCATCAGTGTGTACATTTAACATCCGTGTGTAAAATGCGGTGCGGGTCGCCGAAGCGACTCGAAACTGCATGAATATGTGCAGATCAACATAATGGTCAGTTACGTTGGCAACATAAGAGCATAACGCTTCAGTGTGTACGCCAGCAGTGCAAGTTGCTGTAGCGATAAACTGTGACAGGCACAGTTAGATAGGATAGCCATGGAGCACTGAAGGATACAGGGCCCCACGATAGCATAGTGACATTAGCGTGTACCAAAACACAGTGTCAGAGGCATAGCGACATCATCTGTGAATACATAGTAGATCAGAATAGCCGGTTGCACTGAGGATACAGGGCAATATTTAGCGGCGTAACCAAAACACATCAGTGAGACAGCGTGTACACAGCGTCAGTTGCGTCGCACAACTGTGCGCGTAATCAGAATAGCCATTTGCACATCATAACACCACAGTGTGTAGAGTGTACATAAACACGACACCAGTTGTTTCACACAACAACTGAGAATATGCACCGTGTAGTAATATAATCGCCATTTGCACTGAATGACACAGAGCAGTGTACAGCGGCATAACCATAACACATACAGTGTTTAGACTGTAGAGTATACATACACACAGCGCCTGTTGTATCACACGATAACTGGTGAATATGCACAGTGTAGTAATAGAATAGCCATTTGCACTGAAGGCACAGGGCAATATACAATGGCATAAATCATTACACGTAACAGTGTGTTACGGTGTAGCTTGTAAAAACGTAGTCGCATAGCGCCACAACTGTGAATACGTAGTGATCACAATAGCCATTAGCACTGAAGGATGCAGGGCAATATACAATGGCAAAATCAACACATACCAAGTGTAGTGTAGTGTGTACATAACACGGCGTAGTTGCATGGCACAACAACTGTGAATACATAATGCTTCGTAGTCAGAATAGCCATTATTAGCACTGAAGGATGCAGGGCAATATACAATGGCAAATTTCAACACATACCAAGTGTAGTGTGTACATAACACGGCGTAGTTGCATGGCACAGCAACTGTGAATACATACTGCTTCGTAATCAGAATAGCCATTTGCACTGAAGTATACAGGGCAAAAATACTGGCATAAATCCTACACATAACAGTGTGAAGTGCTTACGTAACAGCGCCGGTTGCATCGCAACAACTGTGAAATATGTAGTGATCAGAATAGCCAATTGCACTGAAGCACAGGGCAATAGCGTGGCAAAGATAAAACACACATAAGAGTGTACATAACACAGCGGCAACGCAACAACTGTAGAATACGTAGTAATCAGATTGGCCAGTTGCACTGAAGGTACAGAGCAATATCGTGGCACAATCATAACACACATAACAGTGTAACGTTACATAGCACAGCGTCAGCGCATCGCACAACTGTGAACAGAAGCCAGTTGCACTGAAGATACAGGGCACTTATCGCGGCATAAATCATGAACACATCAGTGTGAAGTGTCTAGACACAGAGCCAACGCCTTGCCTCGTTTCTCCAGACGCGTCGAGCGCACAATTCCATAGGACGTCGTGGAAGACGAGTCCTTCTAGAAGTAGCTGAGATACTGGGGCTAGGGTCCCTTTACGACGAAGCTTATCGCGTCGAGAAAGCGACGTCCACTCGAGGGCGGGAGAGGGCCCACCAGCGGCCAGCTGGCGGCAGTGGGCCTCATTCCTACTGATGCCCGGGTGGGTAATTCCCCTGAGGGCGCGCACTGGAAGACCGGCACATACCTGCCGTCCGTGACCGTGAGTGCGGCCTCTGTAGAATCCTTGTAGGGTAGAGCGAGTCAAGGACCCGCACATATCTGGCATGAAGTTAGCAGCCATCGGATGCGGGGAGGAAACGTGGTGCGTAACCTCTATTGCAACTTCCACGATGACTTCCATAAGACTTCTAGCGTGAAGAAAGAGATTCTGACGCAATTGGCGCGCCCATGCTATTTATACTGCCCGCGGTCCGGTCAGCATTTGCATGTTTGCGTCAATTGGCCAGCTGTCTCCAGCTGGCGTTAGCCTATAAGATTTCAGTGGAAATGGAGAAAGGAGGAGTTCCCATATACGTCAGTATGACGTAATGTCGAAGTGACCGCCTTGAAAGGGAACACTATTTGGCCGTTACAGAGTTCCATCTTTTGGACATTCATCATATCGCATTGGTTTTCATTTCTTGTCCTCAAAACAGGGCACTAATCTGTTTATTTTTAAGTGTTGTAGTAATATTTTATACGGAAATCAATTATTTATAATTCTTATAATGAGAATAAAGTTAGGGTTAATAAAAATCAAGGAAAACAAATATAGTGATCTGAAATATAGCAAACTAATTTTAATTTATTATTTAAAAGGTACAATTGCCAAACATATCTCAAAGTCTTTTTATCTATTTATTAGTTTAATTAATAAACTAATTATATGAAACAATTATCAGTACACTATAAATAAACTGGTTCTAATAAATCCTTTATTAATAAAACTAAATCTAAGCCTTTATTAATATACTTTATTATTTAAAACATACAAGGCTTAAGACATTTATAAAAATGCCTTCTATATTTCTTTTCACTCCACTGTACTCCACAGACGACCGCACGTTCGCAATTGACAATTGGTTATTGTCATTTTACTTGCGTTTACTTAGAAATATTACTGTATATTTTCACTTTTAATTTATATTTCTGTCGTAAGTTTGGTCTTAAATTTAATTTAGAAGGGGTATTAAAAAGTCTTAAAAGTCTTAAATTTAAATGGTTTATGCCTGTAGCCACCCTGGTGTGTGGAAAATGCTGAGGTGCAATAGGTGAATGTCTACAATTTATTTTTTTATTATGCGGGTTGAAAGTCTCCTCATATCCTGATAGCAATCAAAGTGTTAAGCGGTCGAACACACACAAAACCAGGTACGCCAATATATTATTATTACAAAATGTTATTTACTGAACAATAATAGTTAATAAACAATAACAGCCATTATACAAGAATATATTTTACAAGAATACATTATACAAGAATAATAATAATCACAATACAGATTGTATCAAAGCTGCTTCACAGACTAGTATCAAAAAAGAACTTAACAGTGTTTGTTTATTACTGTAAAAAAAGACATCCAAGTTTGGTGGAGCTGATCAATGGTATGATGGGTCATTTAATTAGAATATCCCCAACTGAGCAAGCCAAAGGCAACAGTGGGAAGGAACCGAAAAACTCCATCAAGTGACCCGATGGTGTCCTAAAACTCCATCAGATGACCCGATGGAGAAAAAAAAAACCTTGGGAGAACCCAGGCTCAGTCAGGGGCCAGTTCTCCTCTGGCGTTTATGAACTAGAGGCCAAATTTACAGTAACTGTTAGATAAAAAACAAATTATATGAATGCCTGGCTAAATAAATGCATCTTTAGTCTAGTCGATCGCAGGGCGAGCAGCAGTGAAGCAGTGTCTCGCTCCACAACCAACAACCAAACGCTCCAACCGTATTTGCAGTTCCAGCCGTATAATGGCTTGAGACGCGTCTGGCCAACAGTCCGAGTTGTAATTATGAGTTAAACGATGGTTCAGAATAGAATAAAGGAAAGAAATACGGAAAACAGAAGGAAATACGAAGCTAATACGAGGCTTAGACAGCCACGACGCAACCAAACTCACAGCAGGCAGCGAGGAGAATAGCAAACAGACAAGCCAACAATTCAGTCAAAGTACAAAAGGTTAAAAAATCTATAAAGCAGCCGAAGACTGAAACTCTGGATCCAGTGCAGGATCTGTGGAGAGCAGCTTTCACAGGAACTAAGAGACGGATCCTCACACTCCTCTTCATGGCTTATTCTGGGACCCCAAACAAACAAACAAAAAAGGTTACAGTCATAGATTACAATCAGAAGAAAACATTTGTAAAATCTTTCATATGAAAAGTGAATATAATCTTCTAAATCATTAGTAGCTGATCTTAGGCTCATTACCGTAAACCATTCATGCCGAAGGATTTTCCTCAAATAAATGCGTTGTCTTGGGCTTTCCTTCAGGAGGGATCGGATCAGGAGGCAGCATTCTGTGCAGAGCGATAGAAGCGAGTCCGATTATTACCTTCAACTTTACACCGGCTGTCTGTGTGTTAAGCTGTAAGATTACACTATTCTATAAAGTACGCTCAGAAAACCTGAACAAATGCTCGTATTATCCAATGTCTGTCTTTTGGTGCGACTTTCTCATGATGTCTTTGTTTTGTATGATTTAAATGACAGTTGTTGTTCTTTGTTGTGATGAACGCATCTTACCGTTGGACAAGCGCGGCTTAGACCAGACGTCTTCTTCTATCATTCGCCTGTCTCGTGCTGCTGGAAGGCGTCCACACACCAGCAGGAATAAGAGCACTCCCAGAGACCACACAGTCGCTGGTTTGCCGTGGTACTTGCCCTCTGTGAGGTACTCAGGCGGGCGGTAGTCGAGAGTGCCTGCAGGAAGAAGAGTTGTCTGACGGGTAAGTACCAGAGCATGAAATACCAGAGCATGTGCTAAAAACATCTGGTGTGTTTCATTTCAAAAATGCTGCCTCAAATGTGAGATATGGTTTATATGACACCGACTTGAACCAGTCACTAGAACTGAGGTCCCAAACTACAGGTTTGATTGATAATTCATACCACTGAATCTTTCATAGCCAGAGTCCCGCAGGAGATCCCCGCACCCGAAGTCGATCAGTTTGACCTCCAGAGTTTCTGTGTTGATCAGCAGGTTCTCCAGCTTAATATCCCGGTGAAACACTCCACGGCGACAGCACATGTGAGCCGCCTCTGTTGCCTGCGCCATAATAACCGCGCTGTGTCCTCATGTAGGATTCCTCCGTGATCGTTCCAGTACTCCCACAGATCTGTACAGGGTGCGGGACGCTCCAAGACCATGATGTATCGGTCAGGCTGGTCCTGCCAGTCCAGCAGCTCGATGATCTTCGGAGACTTTGGGGTCGCTGTTCAGCAAGGGATAACAGGACGACCTCTAATGGGACGGGTGCGGGATGACCAGGCTGGAACAAAGATCATTGTTATATGAAGGTTTAGTCATTATGTTAACATACTTTCATTTCAGAAACACACAGTGAGTGTAGCCGACTTACAAAGTAGATGTATTTCATGTCCTGCGTCTTTCCGGCAATTTTCACTGCCACCTGATCAACCGAAAAAAACAACAACGTTACATTTCTAACGTCAAATGCAGTAAATAGCGGGAAAATATCCACAAAAAGACTTGAAATGGAAATAGTGTGACAAAAGAAATTGTTTTGTGAGCAAATGCGGATACCTGAAGGCCGTCCTCCAAGCGTTTGGCTTCATAGACAGAGCCGAACGACCCCTCACCAAGCATTCGGCCCATTTCATAGCGCCTCAGAATGTCGTCTGCAAAAAGACGATTGGTTTTAGTGTCATGGACAGCCGTGAGTTTAATGTTTGAGGTCACGCCCGTCACTCACCCTCAGCTGTCGCGTACGCTCTGTTGCTGTGAGCCGGTGCTGGACGGACTGGACTGTGGTGGACTGGAGCTGGAGGGGTTTGACCCGCCGATCTTCAACAGCGTCCTGAAGACCATCATCCTCTGCTTTACAGAATAAAAGTTCTGTTTAAATATTTAAGACATGTTCATAACTTTGATCAAACGTTTGATATGGGTGTGAGTTTGTGACATTAAAGGAGAACTCCGCTACAATGAACCTTTGGTCTAATAAAACATCGGTACCTAGTCAATCGTTCTCTGAGTTTTGTTTTCATGATAATCGAATGTAAAGAGTTTTATCTATAAAAACTGTTTAGCCTGATAATGCTAGCACTGGGGGCATCTGACTCAGTAAAAAGAAATTGCTTAGTTTATACCACTAACAAGGCTCAAAATAGCCACACTAACACAGTAACATAATGAGTGTCCATACATGCAAAACGAAGCATTGAGAACTTTGTAGAGTAAAGACCGCTTAACTGAGAAGAGTACGCTTATTAAAGACAGTCTACTTCATGTATACATGACGGGAGCCATGCTTAGAATCAAGTTTTTGAGAAGTCCAACTCTCGAACGCGTTCACACAAACAGTTCAGAAAGTCCGCTGAACTCCAATAGAAACAGTTCAGACTCACTCAGTATTTACGTTCGTGGTCCGACTTATTCGAGACTGATATTCTAAGATGGCTCCTGTCTGTATACATGAAGTAAACTGTCTTTAAGGAATCGCATTTCTTGATTAAACGGCTCTGTACACTTACAAAGTTCTCAATGCTTCGCTTCCGCATGTATGGACACTCATTATATTACTGTGTTAGTGTGGGGCTATTTTTGAGCATTGTCTTAGTGGTATAAACTGAGTAGTGATGTGTCCGTTCATGAACGATTCGTTCATTTCTGAACGAATCTCCAACATGACTTCGGGTACGTACCGAAGTTGTTGGAGTGATTCGTCTCATTTTGTGTTACCCGCTGCAATTGCGCATTGCGCACCAGAATGCATTCTGAATCCTGGACTGGAGATAACTGATCTAAAAGTTCATTCTCGCCAGCTTAAAGTTCGGGTTTAACGGGTCGTAAACCAGTTTTGCTCTTCTGGACTTACAGTCCCATAGAGCCTATGCTGTCAGTAACCGGAAAGAGAGAACCGACTAGTTCATCTCGGGTTCTCGGGTTTGCGGTCGACCAGTCTTTGCTTCCTTGGGCTGCAAGTCCATTTAGCCTATGCTGTCAGACCACCGGAAAAAGAGGAATGATTAAGCTTCATTTGAGTCTTCTGGGTTCTGAGTCCTTCGTCCCTTAGTCACGTGAATTGTCTACCGTAATTCAATAGCCTGCATTCACAAAACTAATTCACAAACTTTTTACATAGCAAGCACGTAGATGATGCATAGTATAAATAGTAGTTAATTAATGTATAATATATAATGAAACACACGCACAGATATGCATTATATAGAAAGAGACGGCACAGGGACAATAATAATAAGGAATAAATGAAACTTCTGTTTATAAAATGTTTATTGAACATATTTTGTATTTTAATGCCTATATAAACACATACATACATTCAGACTGCAGTCAATACGAATGTTTGCATTCGACTGCGAGTAGTGGTCACGCTGAGAAAAGAACGCGGAAGGACTCAAACCCCGAAGACTCAAATGAACTAATCATTCCCCTTTACGGTACTGATAAGCATAGACTGAATGGGACTGGATAGGAAGAACGAAAGTACTTTGGCGCTCGGCTCGAACCTTGAACTTCTAAGTAGATGAAGTAATCTATTTCCCACAATTTGGTGCTGACAGCATACATCCCATGGGACTGACAGGGAAAGAAACGAACGAAGACTCTGAGATCTTGGCTCTAGAACCGTTTAAGTTTAAGAGACTGAACCAACCATCTTGCTCATTTTGGCTGCCTACAGCATAGATTCTCATGGGACCCTGACAGGAAGAACTCGAGACTTTGCACCCGGCTTCGAAACCCGTAACTCGAGAGATGAACGGAACTCTTCTACTACTTTCCGGGTCCTTGCTATATCGCACATGGCACGGCCCACAGACAGCACAGATCAGTAGTTAGACACTGACGCAGAGATCAATCTAGGCTCATACAGTGAATCCG
This sequence comes from Hybognathus amarus, assembly GCA_030378365.1. Classification (NCBI taxonomy): domain Eukaryota; kingdom Metazoa; phylum Chordata; class Actinopteri; order Cypriniformes; family Leuciscidae; genus Hybognathus; species Hybognathus amarus. The sequence goes on along the minus strand of JAQIUQ010003243.1, from coordinate 17,996 downwards.
ACATGACACCAGGAGGACGAAACTGATAGCAATATAAAGTGACAAAGGAAAGAACGTTCCTGATCAGGAGGTGAGGGTGAACTATAACAGGGTCAGTACTGCAATAGCTTGAACTGCTCAGGACCAGCGACTAACTAATATACAGTTATTTCAGACTGCTTAATCTGGCTTTGCGCTGCATTACCCGATAGTCATTCATGTTATTATTACAAACTAGTAATCAATATTTTCGTTAGTAACTAAGAATGTTTGCAATATTTTGAAAATCACATTTTAATTATACTACTGACGTCGAACCACCGAATGGTCTAAACGACTCCAATAATAAGTATTCGCCCATTTGCCTTACGAATACTCAAAGACCCGAGTCAAGTAAACCAATCGAACTTTCCACCACTGATAATGCAAGTCATTTCTTTCAGTACTTAGTCTTCACACTTCATCCGAGGGAACAGAAAAATCCCCTTAATTAATGAAGTTTCCATTAATGGATCCTCATATCTGGCTGAAAATGATGCAGACTTTCTGATGTACAGAGCACTAATAAACAGAGCATTTCCACATTGTCAACTGGTGGGACTGGATTTACCCTCTGCGTGTTCTCACTAATGGTTGCAGTGGTCTGATCCTCCACTCTCGACCCCTGACCTGAGCCACTGCTGTGAAGAGAGAGATGCTCTCCAGAACTCCGGTGGAGAGACAGCAGATCTACACTACTCTTCTTCCTCGCTCTCTCCTGACTAGCACTTTCCTCACTAACAGGCTGATGATTTACATAGAGCACACACAAGAGATTTGACCTTCATTTCTTCCCATATCACAATAAACAAAGAACATTTCAAACATATGCACAAAAAGATTTCAACATCTTCCAAATGTTAATATATATATATTCAAATTCATTTGTAGCTTATTAGGGCCAATACCTTAGACCATTCCTGGAGAAGAGCTGGACTGTGGTGGACTGGAGCTGGAGGGGTTTGAACCCGCTGATCTTCAACACCACTGGATACAGCGTCCTGAAGACCATGATCCTCTAAAGCAGGGAATATCACACAACAGCATGTTTCACACTAATCATAATTATTAAACATTGGATATACAAATTATGGCTATTCTTGACATTTGTACCCAATCCTTGTTTAAATATGTTATGATGTGTCTTGGAATAAAAACTAAATCTGATTATTGGCTTGATCAAACTTCAGTTGTATTTTGATATAATGTGGTGTGGTCATATATGGTAATTAATGTCACTCCAGTGATATTCTCCAATGGTCATTTGATTTACCCTCAGCTCTTCTCTCAGGTATCGGTGCAGTTTTCTGGTCTGAGATGATGCCGCTCCAGTCACAGGAATGAAGCTTCACCAAACTCTCCATCCTCCTCCTCTTCCTCATTGGCATCTCCTCTTCCTCTGCCTAGGGGGACCATATTTTGATTACCAAAAACCAGGACACTCAGATACTCAAATGATACTCAAAGTTTACTCAAAGATGCCTTATTAATTTCAATACATTGAATGTAGGCTATGCCTCCTCTGTATAAATATTACATTACAATACACAAATTCAGAAAAATTACAATTTAGATTCAAAATTCACAAATTCAGATTCACAAATTCAAAAATATCTCTCACAAACTTTCCAAAAAGAACTAACAAAATGTATTTATATCTTTAGTTTTCTTCCTCTTTATCTTGTTTTTCTTCCTCATCCTCCTTGTTTGCCCATCTATATTTTGCTGTAGAGCTGATCTTTCCCAGCAGTTTTTTTTTAAAACCAGGACAATTTTCATCACTTTATAAAGAACAGCCAGGAGGGCCAGGACAGGACGTGAAAACAGGACTGTTGGTCACCCTACCTTTGCCTTTGCTCTGCGAGAGTGTTGAGCTGAAGTGGACGGACGTCCATCATCTGGGCTCTGCTGGCTGTCTCTCTGCCACTCTCTCTTCCTGTGAGCCGGACCTGTGGACACAGAAACAAACTCACAAGACAGAGGTGTTAAATATCCAGGAATAAGCTCCTGGCTCTGAGTCCGGGTCAGGCCTGGCATCCTCCTGCAAACAAGAACAATACAATACAAAATACAATAAAATAAAATAAAATGCTCCTCAGAAATACCCCACTCCCCAAAAAACAAAACAAAAAATAAAAATAAAATAAAAATAAAAAATAAAACTCCAAACTCCCTCAAAAATAAGAAAAGAACAATCAAATTAAAGCGCCCTCAGAAATAATATTAAATAAAAATAAAAAAACGATGTAGCGTTAGCTAGGATATAATATTATCCGATCTCCTTCTAGAATAAAAGTCTCTCTCTCTGAAATCCTCCGAACAGCTTCCAAATCTCAAGTTCAGCACAAGAAAATATTCAGCAAACGTCTCTGAAATCGCTCTCGACTCTCAACCAACCAACAGCGTTTAAAGTGTGGATATTTGCATTGAAAATTCATAAGACGCGCGTCGCCATAGCAAGTCATATTTGAATCACTCATATGCACGCACGCGCATTCGGAAGCGCGTGTGCGGCTGAGCAGAACGCGTGCCTGAATGTAAATATTAAATAAAAATATAACAAGTGAAATTTATGGTAAGGGCAAGTATGTGCTGTATGCACCCAATCAAGGTTAAATATGAATAGGAGGAGAAACATTTGGCATTTATCTCCAAATAACTGCTTTTAACAGATCAATCTCTGATTTATAAACAAATTTATTGTGTATAAAAGTCGAAGAATGTTTGATGCGAACCCAAAAAAAGCGGACTCTATAGCTTATAATGTCTTGAATGTAAAAACACAACAAACAACAAATCCATTTGTCTTAAACCTTGTCCGCTGTTTGGGGTCTTTTTGACCCACATTTTCTAACTTTCATTTATGGGGATAACATGGATAATTTGACATGGTTTAGTGTACGATTTTTGCCAATCTTTTGGAAAATGCCATTTTAAAAGTAACAATTTATCACTTTAACCAGTAGATGGCTGCAGAGCTCCACTATTTGCTATTTGACTAAATTAAATACATATTTTCACAAGTTTTTCCAGTTGTATTCATATCTAGATATATGATGAAATCACAATTATAACTATAAAAGTAACTTTTTGTCGAAGTTTAGGCATTTTTTGTACTGGAAAAAAAATCTGTTTGTTAAAAAGGCTCCTCATTACATGACCAATCGCATTCCTTCAACATCAGCAATGATCACGTGGGAAGAAGAGGGAAAGCAGTTGCTCTGGGCAGATGTACTGAACGCGAGCCGTTCCAAGATGACTTCACTCTATTGCATGTTGGTTGGCAGCATCTGAATATTACTGATGTAATATAGTGTGCGTGAATAGAAAGTAAGTGTATTTTGTTTAGTTTCTCCTCAGAATATGCCGATCATTAATGCCGCGCAGTATCTAGCGCCATTGCCGCCATATGAATCTGTGTTATCCAGTAATACTGCCGTCCTTTACCTCTTTCTCAATATCCATAATAGTTACTGCAAATAATACATGCAATATACCGTGAAAATTGAGAGATTATCGTTAGAACAATGTGTTAGATTACTTTGTTATCTATGAATACAGGTTATCGTTGATTTAAATGTGTTCAGCCACTATAAATGCGCTGAGGGCGCCATTTGTGGATTTACACAGTATGACTGTTAAATTGGTTTTCTTAATTACCATCTTAAAGGCTCAAATTTATTATTATTCATACCTGTAGATCATTGCCTTATAATTATATCACTTCACATTATGTAAGTCACTTATTCTGAGTTTATTTCTGTATTTTTGTTCCAGAACCACACCTGTCAATTTGAAATTATCATCAGTAAACATCTTCAAATAGATTTGGTGTCTTGCCGAGTGATTTCACTACATTCCGATGTCATTATACAGTTCTAAACCGACTGTCTGCAGGGGTTCGAAATAATCCCTGGATTAGTGTACACTTAAACCTCAGTTACACTGTTTTTCAATAATGTTATAGAATCAAATGATTTTTGTCAATGGACAAAATTCATCCTCAAAATCAGAAAGAACACAGAAATTTGGTGGCACACTTCACACAATTTTTAGAATTCATATGAAAAACAGATGTTTGAAATAAATTATAAACTCTAAAGACTCCAACTTTTCTCTTTGTAACATCCTGATCAGGTCTGATTCTAATCATAATGTAACATTATTGAAAAACTGATTTTTTCACTACAAAAACTGCTAAACATATATATATATAACAAAAAAACAAATGACAAAATGGCAAATAAAACTAAAATAACAGTGCATACAAGGGTAAAGTTATTAAACAAGTCCAATAACCTTGAATTATTAACCTATTAACACAGTATACTCCATTTCCCCATGATATATGCACTTACAAGGCATTTGCCCACCGCAACTATAGTTGCCGCTTGGACTTTTGACTAAGTATACAAAAAACTATAGATCTATTGGAAGATTTGTTGTGTTTAGAGGATTCTAGAGACCGTCATGATTATGTAGATATATATATGTCAACACAAAATACTTATTAGTAATATGAAAATTAGCTTTCTTGGGAGGGTTTGCCTTCGCCATGCTTCCTGGAAGTAGGGGTAGGAAGTTGACAGCCTCATTTGACAGGAAGGAAGTGAATACCTTTTTTTTCCTTGAAATCCTTTATTTGGTTGTTTCCTTGCATGACATTGAGACATACAACATGGATAACATCTAGAAAAATACTTACACAAGGAAAATGACAACTATACACTGCGGCAACTATAGTTGCCGGTGGGCTTGAATGGGTTAAGAAAAATCACCATAGTAATGTCATGATTCTGCCCTCGTGTCCATGATTTTCTCTAGTCTTGAGGCAGGATCATGACAGACCCATGTTTGGTGTGCAAGCACATGGCCTTTTTTTGGGCCATGTCTGCTGTCTGTCCTGATTACATACCCCATCCCCTTGTTTTCCTCGCTCCTTGTCATTGTCCAGTCAGCTTCAACTGTTCTTGTCATTAGTGTCTCCCTCATATAATCCCTTGTGTTTGCTGTCCTGTGTTGGTTCATTGTGATTCTTACCTGCGTGTTACCTTACTTTGTTAAGCCTTGTGAGTATGCTGTCAAGAGTCTTATCTGAGAGAGTTCTGATTCTATATTCGCTGTGATTTCAGACCCAAAAAGGCAGAAACATAAGTTATCATATTCATCTAATTTTTGTTAACGATCCGCTAGCTGCCCATCCTAGAAGCATGCCGTCTAAAAACCCAGCCCGTTCTCATCCCAAGGCGTCATATACGAAGCTTTTGCCAAAGCGTAGACATCCAACGCACATGGCACCCTTACGCCGCCTTCACACTGGCAGTTGAAATCAGCTCCGATGCGGCTCACGAATGACCGGAAGTCATTCATTTTCCTATGGAGATTCGCAGACCGCATGCGAATGGGTCCGAAAACGGGTCCGACCAGTGCGGTGCGAAGAAAGATCGTCTCCGTTGGTCATCCGGATGCGTTCAAAAAATTTTAACTCTTGCGAAAAGCTACGGACGGTTCCTATCGAAAATTCCAGTGGAAGTTGAGCGTTGCTATGTTACTGATAAACAAACCTGAATTATTTAACGTTTAATACAATAAATAATGATTTTATAACGAGAAGTTGTCATGTCATTTTTTATTTTCATGACTTTCTAACGTTATTAGGGGGGCAGTTAATACAATTAAATTGTAGGCAGACATTAAACTATTGATCACCATATCACAGTTTTTAGTCGACCTGACATGTCAGCAGCCTTCCTATTAATATGTCTAATATAACCCTCATCAGAGAGATCATAAAGAACTGACAGAATCAACCTTTCTCTCTTTTGTTCTACCCGCGTCCGACGCTTTTCACTGTGTAGTACGACGTCCGTTGGGAGACTGTTGCGTATTACGGAGCTGATTTCAACTGCCAGTGTGAAGGCGGCGATAGCATCAATTTGAGACGCAGATATGTATAGGCAGAAGGCGCCTCCTAGTGGTCTAACCCTATCCCTACCCCAGACCTAAACCTACCCATACTCTGTGTGTGTTATATTGACGCTAAAGGGTGCCATGTGCGTTGGATGTCTGACGTTTTGGCAAAAGCATTGTATATGCCGCCTTGGGATGAGAATGTGTTGAAAAAACGTGTCTCTGTAGGCTACCTAGACTCTGAGATCTGCACACAAAAACAATGGGTTCACCAACCACTAAAACCTAAATAAACAGTGTTCCAAGTTACCAATCACCGACGGGGTGGGTGTTGTGAGGTTTTGCGCTCGTGCACGGCTGCACGCGAAGTCGTCGCTAACCCTAGCCCTAACCCTTCATAGGCCCTACCTAATATGAAACGGAGCGTCTGTCGCAACTCCACTGAAATCTCCATGATAAGCAAGCGTTCACACAATATAAATGTATTACATATGAGAAATATCGATTTTGTATAAAACTACCACACCATTGATGTGAACTTATAGCTATACATGCCAGTTATGTCAGAGGGTGCTATTTCAGGCCCTGTAGAGATTTATTGAAATGCCCAAACCTTTTTATTTTGCTACTTTGCCATTTTGAATTTACACATTTATATATTTGTGTTATTGCTACTATTTGTGTTATTGACCTTAGAGTAATAAAAAAAGACTATTGTGATTATTATTATTTATTATTATTAATAAATTATTGTGGGAGTATTTTTGTATTTTCAAAATACTAATTACTTGTATTTTATTTAAATACATTTTTCACATCAGTATTTTGTATTTTATTTAAATACATTTCATGAGCCAGTATTTGTATTTTGTAACAAAATAGTTTTTGATGTATTTGTGCCCACCTCTGATCCAGGCTAGGTAACGAGGTGATGTATCGCCCATTCTCTTTACGAATGCAGTTGCTTTTATGTGGATCAAGCAGACATAACGCGCAATTAAACATCACTCACTCAGTACTTTCTACCTTTTAAAATACCTGTAAAAGGGCTAATACAACCATTATAATGCAGTATTTTACCTGCCAAAAAGTGATTGAAGCCTCTACTTATTGACTGAAAGGTTATTTCTGCCTTGAAATATGTGTTGCTTATATTCATGAGGGTCAAATCTGACTGATTATTACTCATCCAGTTCTTTTGACATATTAAAATGCCTGTAGTGTAAAGGGCCAATACAACCATTATAAAGCAGTATTTCACCTACCTTCAGTCACTTTGGTGCTTCCCGCGCATAGACAGACGAGAGAAGCCGCGAAATTTAAAAATAGCCTAGCCTACTGTTATTGTGTCATGAAATGTAGTTTTAATCATTTTCAGTTGATAATGTAGTTGTTTAAAGCTCAAATCTGTGGTTTATTTATAAAGATAGCACCTATTTAAAAATTTGATCTGACGTTTTGGGAGTTGTGAGGAGCAGTCTTTCACCGGACTCTCAGCGTTCATGTACGTCCTGGGACAGTCTTTCCTCGGCTAGTGCTCCTGATGTTTGCCGCTGGCTCTGATGTCTGTAGTCTAGTGGTTAATCATGGGATATAATAATTCGTCTTGTGTATATCTAACGGGCGATCTTTGGTCTCATTAATCGTATCATTTGTTCCCTGGCGAATCGTTTTGGCTGAGGGCAAAGTGAAGTTTTATATTTTGTCTATTTTAACGTTGTATCCTGCTGTGTCTGAATCGTTTACTTTATTTCTTGTCTGTATAACTCTTCTTATAACTGTTAGGCTACTTATACAGTTATAATGTCTCTTACTGATCAATAAAACTGATTTTATTTTATAGTCTTTAGTATTTTAGTAAATTAGTCAATTATTTTAGATTTTAGTCATTTTATTTTATATAGCCTATATTTTATATAGCCTTTTCATTATCATTTTATTTTCTGTATACGGTTTGTTTATTTTATTGACTAAACTGTTTCCATTTATTCATTTAGCAGATGCTTTTATCCAAAGCGACTTACAAATGAGAACAAAAAAAGCAGTTAAACTAACAGTAGGACAACAATACGCAAGTGCTATAACCCCTCTCAGTTTAATTTTAGTGCAGTTTTTTTTTAAAGGGAATAGAATAGAAGTGAAGAGAAAGTGTTAGTACTACTGAATCAAGTGCTGCCGAAAAAGATGCGTCTTCAGCAGTTTCTTGAAAGTGGCTACTGACTCAGAAGCTCTGGTTTAGTTAGGCAGATCATTCCACCAGCAGGGAACAGTCATGGTAAAGATCCGAGAAACAGATTTTGTGCCTGTTTGAGATGGTACTTTATTATTAATCTATTATTGCTATTAAATTCTCTCTTCAAAATCCTTTATTCACTGTTTTTAGGAGAGAGATCCAACAGTACATCCAAAATATTTCATCATCTGAGAATCTTAAAGCTCAGAAACCTTGTTTCAACTTTCAATTTCATTAAAGTTTTCTGTTCTGTTTTTCTTGTTTTTACATGTATATATAGGCTATATGAAACCTCTATATATAGGCCCATGTATATTTGTATAAATTATGGATTTTATTACCATATAATTGTATGTTACTTTTACATTATTGCTATGTACTTGTAGTTTTGATACCTTGGCATTACATTTTTTTTTAATAAAAATAAGTGGATCGAGGATATTTTTTCCATATAAAGATAAAAGTGTGTGGAAAATGCTGAGGTGCAATAGGTGAATGTCTACAATTTATTTTTTTATTATGCGGGTTGAAAGTCTCCTCATATCCTGATAGCAATCAAAGTGTTAAGCGGTCGAACACACACAAAACCAGGTACGCCAATATATTATTATTACAAAATGTTATTTACTGAACAATAATAGTTGATAAACAATAACAGCCATTATACAAGAATATATTTTACAAGAATACATTATACAAGAATAATAATAATCACAATACAGATTGTATCAAAGCTGCTTCACAGACTAGTATCAAAAAAGAACTTAACAGTGTTTGTTTATTACTGGAAAAAAAGACATCCAAGTTTGGTGGAGCTGATCAATGGTATGATGGGTCATTTAATTAGAATATCCCCAACTGAGCAAGCCAAAGGCAACAGTGGGAAGGAACCGAAAAACTCCATCAAGTGACCCGATGGTGTCCTAAAACTCCATCAGATGACCCGATGGAGAAAAAAAAAACCTTGGGAGAACCCAGGCTCAGTCAGGGGCCAGTTCTCCTCTGGCGTTTATGAACTAGAGGCCAAATTTACAGTAACTGTTAGATAAAAAACAAATTATATGAATGCCTGGCTAAATAAATGCATCTTTAGTCTAGTCGATCGCAGGGCGAGCAGCAGTGAAGCAGTGTCTCGCTCTACAACCAACAACCAAACGTTTCAACCGTATTTGCAGTTCCAGCCGTATAATGGCTTGAGACGCGTCTGGCCAACAGTCCGAGTTGTAATTATGAGTTAAACGATGGTTCAGAATAGAATAAAGGAAAGAAATACGGAAAACAGAAGGAAATACGAAGCTAATACGAGGCTTAGACAGCCACGACGCAACCAAACTCACAGCAGGCAGCGAGGAGAATAGCAAACAGACAAGCCAACAATTCAGTCAAAGTACAAAAGGTTACAAAAATCTATAAAGCAGCCGAAGACTGAAACTCTGGATCCAGTGCAGGATCTGTGGAGAGCAGCTTTCACAGGAACTAAGAGACGGATCCTCACACTCCTCTTCATGGCTTATTCTGGGACCCCAAACAAACAAACAAAAAAGGTTACAGTCATAGATTACAATCAGAAGAAAACATTTGTAAAATCTTTCATATGAAAAGTGAATATAATCTTCTAAATCATTAGTAGCTGATCTTAGGCTCATTACCGTAAACCATTCATGCCGAAGTATTTTCCTCAAATAAATGCGTTGTCTTGGGCTTTCCTTCAGGAGGGATCGGATCAGGAGGCAGCATTCTGTGCAGAGCGATAGAAGCGAGTCCGATTATTACCTTCAACTTTACACCGGCTGTCTGTGTGTTAAGCTGTAAGATTACACTATTCTATAAAGTACGCTCAGAAAACCTGAACAAATGCTCGTATTATCCAATGTCTGTCTTTTGGTGCGACTTTCTCATGATGTCTTTGTTTTGTATGATTTAAATGACAGTTGTTGTTCTTTGTTGTGATGAACGCCATCTTACCGTTGGACAAGCGCGGCTTAGACCAGACGTCTTCTTCTATCATTCGCCTGTCTCGTGCTGCTGGAAGGCGTCCACACACCAGCAGGAATAAGAGCACTCCCAGAGACCACACAGTCGCTGGTTTGCCGTGGTACTTGCCCTCTGTGAGGTACTCAGGCGGGCGGTAGTCGAGAGTGCCTGCAGGAAGAAGAGTTGTCTGACGGGTAAGTACCAGAGCATGAAATACCAGAGCATGTGCTAAAAACATCTGGTGTGTTTCATTTCAAAAATGCTGCCTCAAATGTGAGATATGGTTTATATGACACCGACTGAACCAGTCACTAGAACTGAGGTCCCAAACTACAGGTTTGATTGATAATTCATACCACTGAATCTTTCATAGCCAGAGTCCCGCAGGAGATCCCCGCACCCGAAGTCGATCAGTTTGACCTCCAGAGTTTCTGTGTTGATCAGCAGGTTCTCCAGCTTAATATCCCGGTGAAACACTCCACGGCGACAGCACATGTGAGCCGCCTCTGTTGCCTGCGCCATAATAACCCGCGCTGTGTCCTCATGTAGGATTCCTCCGTGATCGTTCCAGTACTCCCACAGATCTGTACAGGGTGCGGGACGCTCCAAGACCATGATGTATCGGTCAGGCTGGTCCTGCCAGTCCAGCAGCTCGATGATCTCGGAGACTTTGGGGTCGCTGTTAGCAAGGGATAACAGGACGACCTCTAATGGGACGGGTGCGGGATGACCAGGCTGGAACAAAGATCATTGTTATATGAAGGTTTAGTCATTATGTTAACATACTTTCATTTCAGAAACACACAGTGAGTGTAGCCGACTTACAAAGTAGATGTATTTCATGTCCTGCGTCTTTCCGGCAATTTTCACTGCCACCTGATCAACCGAAAAAAACAACAACGTTACATTTCTAACGTCAAATGCAGTAAATAGCGGGAAAATATCCACAAAAAGACTTGAAATGGAAATAGTGTGACAAAAGAAATTGTTTTGTGAGCAAATGCGGATACCTGAAGGCCGTCCTCCAAGCGTTTGGCTTCATAGACAGAGCCGAACGACCCCTCACCAAGCATTCGGCCCATTTCATAGCGCCTCAGAATGTCGTCTGCAAAAAGACGATTGGTTTTAGTGTCATGGACAGCCGTGAGTTTAATGTTTGAGGTCACGCCCGTCACTCACCCTCAGCTGTCGCGTACGCTCTGTTGCTGTGAGCCGGTGCTGGACGGACTGGACTGTGGTGGACTGGAGCTGGAGGGGTTTGAACCCGCCGATCTTCAACAGCGTCCTGAAGACCATCATCCTCTGCTTTACAGAATAAAAGTTCTGTTTAAATATTTAAGACATGTTCATAACTTTGATCAAACGTTTGATATGGGTGTGAGTTTGTGACATTAATGGCACTTCATCCGAGGGAACAGAAAAATCCCCTTAATTAATGAAGTTTCCATTAATGGATCCTCATATCTGGCTGAAAATGATGCAGACTTTCTGATGTACAGAGCACTAATAAACAGAGCATTTCCACATTGTCAACTGGTGGGACTGGATTTACCCTCGGCGTGTCTCTCACTAATGGTTGCAGTGGTCTGATCCTCCACTCTCGACCCCTGACCTGAGCCACTGCTGTGAAGAGAGAGATGCTCTCCAGAACTCCGGTGGAGAAGACAGCAGATCTACACTACTCTTCTTCCTCGCTCTCTCCTGACTAGCACTTTCCTCACTAACAGGCTGATGATTTACATAGAGCACACACAAGAGATTTGACCTTCATTTCTTCCCATATCACAATAAACAAAGAACATTTCAAACATATGCACAAAAAGATTTCAACATCTTCCAAATGTTAATATATATATATTCAAATTCATTTGTAGCTTATTAGGGCCAATACCTTAGACCATTCCTGGAGAAGAGCTGGACTGTGGTGGACTGGAGCTGGAGGGGTTTGAACCCGCTGATCTTCAACACCACTGGATACAGCGTCCTGAAGACCATGATCCTCTAAAGCAGGGAATATCACACAACAGCATGTTTCACACTAATCATAATTATTAAACATTGGATATACAAATTATGGCTATTCTTGACATTTGTACCCAATCCTTGTTTAAATATGTTATGATGTGTCTTGGAATAAAAACTAAATCTGATTATTGGCTTGATCAAACTTCAGTTGTATTTTGATATAATGTGGTGTGGTCATATATGGTAATTAATGTCACTCCAGTGATATTCTCCAATGGTCATTTGATTTACCCTCAGCTCTTCTCTCAGGTATCGGTGCAGTTTTCTGGTCTGAGATGATGCCGCTCCAGTCACAGGAATGAAGCTTCACCAAACTCTCCATCCTCCTCCTCTTCCTCATTGGCATCTCCTCTTCCTCTGCCTAGGGGGACCATATTTTGATTACCAAAAACCAGGACACTCAGATACTCAAATGATACTCAAAGTTTACTCAAAGATGCCTTATTAATTTCAATACATTGAATGTAGGCTATGCCTCCTCTGTATAAATAGAAAATTGTTACATTACAAGACACAAATTCAGATAGGCTTCTCAGAGGTTACTCAATGTTTTATTATGACAGGTTTAAAAAAAAATAACGAAATAATGCCTCTTCTGAATTAGAAAAATACACAAATTATGAATAATAAATAACTAAAAGAAATACCTCCAAATTGAACAAAAATATATCTCACAAACTTTCCAAAATGAACTAACAAAATTTATTTATATCTTTAGTTTTCTTCCTCTTTATTTTGTTTTTCTTCCTCATCCTCCTTGTTTGCCCATCTATATTTTGCTGTAGAGCTGATCTTTCCCAGCAGTTTTTTTTTTAAAACCAGGACAATTTTCATCACTTTATAAAGAACAGCCAGGAGGGCCAGGACAGGACGTGAAAACAGGACTGTTGGTCACCCTACCTTTGCCTTTGCTCTGCGAGAGTGTTGAGCTGAAGTGGACGGACGTCCATCATCTGGGCTCTGCTGGCTGTCTCTCTGCCACTCTCTCTTCCTGTGAGCCGGACCTGTGGACACAGAAACAAACTCACAAGACAGAGGTGTTAAATATCCAGGAATAAGCTCCTGGCTCTGAGTCCGGGTCAGGCCTGGCATCCTCCTGCAAACAAGAACAATACAATACAAAATACAATAAAATAAAATGCTCCTCAGAAATACCCCACTCCCCAAAAAAACAAATACAAAAATAAAAATAAATAAAATAAAAATAAAACTCCAAACTCCCTCAAAAATAAGAAAAGAACAATCAAATTAAAGCGCCCTCAGAAATAATATTAAATAAAAATAAAAAAACGATGTAGCGTTAGCTAGGATATAATATTATCCGAATCTCCTTCTAGAATAAAAGTCTCCTCTCTGAAATCCTCCGAACAGCTTCCAAATCTCAAGTTCAGCACAAGAAAATATTCAGCAAACGTCTCTGAAATCGCCTCGACTCTCAACCAACCAACAGCGTTTAAAGTGTGGATATTTGCATTGAAAATTCATAAGACGCGTCGCCATAGCAAGTCATATTTGAATCACTCATATGCACGCACGCGCATTGGAAGCCGCGTGCGTGAGGCTGAGCAGAACGCGTGCCTGAATGTAAATATTAAATAAAAAATATAACAAGTGAAATATAATTATGGTTTAATTACTCCCTAGCTCCAAAATGCAAGTTTAAAATTCAACTCTTAAAGCATGAAATAAGTAGGCCTAGTGTTGTGGCGCGGAGTTCGGGCTGGCATCCAGGCCAGACATGGGGAGTATTTCAATTAAATGTATTTTAAATACGTTTTTATTTTTTTATTTTTTATTTTTTTTAAATTGACAATTATATAACAATAACAAAAGGCTTCCACAATTTCAAATTGTCCAGCCAACCTTAGGCTTAATATACTATAGTAGCATAATATAATAACATTCCCATCAGTAGGCTAAGTTCATCCAAGTCAAGGTGGAACCATCAAATGAATAAAACAAAATAATAACAATAATAATAATTATAATCAATAATACAAAAAAGAAAACAAAAAAAAGAACAAAAGGTAGGGAGTAGGAGTACAGTATTCAAATAATAAAACCAAATTCTTCCAATAAGGAGTACAAATACACTGCTTTAGGGCTTTTCATTCTTTTCACTGTCTCCCAATATGCTTTAAATTCTTCCTTAAAAGCCAAAATCAGTGGAGGAATTTTGAAAAATGTACATTTGTGAATGTAAAATTTCAACAGAAGCAACATATTATTAGTTACAAAAGACATCTTCTTATCCTTGATTAATGGACCAAATTGGACAAATTCCCATGACAATAACAGCCTTACAGGTATTCTTTGTTGCAACCAGCACAACGCATCCTTCCAAAATTTGTTTACTGGAATACATTGAAAAAACAAATGTTCAACCGTTTTTATCTCAACCTTGCATATTTGACATAAATTTGAATCCCCAATATTAAATCTTATTCTTAAAAATTCCTTTGATGGAAATATTTGATTAAGAAATTTTAAAGTGCACCTTTTTACATTTTAGGATTAACAGGGAATGAAAGAAAATTAGTCCTAATTTTACACACTTCTTCCTTTTTATAATGACGAAAAATATAATTTCTCAGTACCGGACCCGGAAAGACATTGATGTATTAAATAGTCTCTAAAGAATTTGTTTGAACACTTTCTGTCAATAAAGCTTACATTACCTATAATAAGTCCTTGTAATTTAGGTATTATCACTGAATATTTCAAATGTTCACTTACTAATTTAAGCATCGATAATGGAATATTCTTAATAATTTTCCCATATAATTTAGAAGAACATCTCAAATTATATTTACCACAAAAAGCATCATGGCTCAATATATTTCCAACATTGTCCATTACATGTGTTAGTGACCATATGCCTTTCTGCCACCACTCATCCATAAACAAGATTTCCTGTTCACAGTTATACATCTGTTGTTCCAGATTGACATATTATGGGGCTAAAATTGTGCTTGAAAATCAATTTTCAGTATAATACTTGTTGGTGAAAAGCAGAAAGCTTTACAGGCAGTTTGGAAAGTTCAAAGTCACATTGAAGCAGAAAACTTATACCACCACATTTTTTTAATACACTAGTAGGAATCTCAAACCAGAAGGTATGACTTATCATTAATGAAAGACTGCAACCATCTAAGTTTAATGACCCCATTCATAATATCAAAATCAATCCGATTTTAGTAATGACCACCTTCTTCATAATATTTAATCATATCACTTTTACGTATATAAATGCACTCTTCATTTTCCATATAAAATCAAAGTTTAATTTGTTAACTGCCTTTATCTTTTTTGCAGAAACCGCTAAGAGAAGCATCGGATAGATTAATCTAGAAAGATTCTCTACTTTTGTCAGTAAAATTCTTCCAAAAATTGTTATGTCTCTCTGCATCCAAGTATTCATTATTGATTTACAATTTTCCAAAGTTTTATCAAAATTTAAATGTTCTAAATTATCCATTCCCTTAGATAACCAGATACCTAAATATTTGACATCATGTTTTCCAGGGATATTGTATAATGTTAAATTAGGATAATCATGAATGGCCGAAAGCTCACATTTTGACATATTTAGCACTAGGCCTGAAGCATCTGAGAAAAAACTTGATTACCTGAAGTGCTAGGCTGTTCATTTCGTAAAAAAAGAGTAGTGTCATCTGCAAATTGACTGATAATAAAATTATTACCCATAAAATCAATGCCAGATATATTTCCCATTTTAAGTAGAATAGACAACATTTCCGCTACCATTATAAATAATAAGGGAGAACAACCACAACCTTGTCTAATGCCTCTTCTAACCCTGAATCTTGGACATGTACCTTGGGTAAGAGCTACAGAACTGTTTTATATCTTTATATAACATTTCAACTATATTAATAAATTTAGGACCAAAACGAAGTGTTTAAGAGTTTGTAAAATAAAAGAATGCTCAACCATATCAAAGGTCTTATAGAAATCCAAAAATAAAATGAAACCATCTTCTTCAATTAAATGACCATATTCAATCAAATCAGAAACTAGTCTGATGTTGTTATGAATTGACCTATTCTTTAAGAATCCTGATTGAGTAACACTTATAATTTGTGATAATCCTGATTTTAATCTGGAAGCTAGCAGCTTTAGTAAACAATTTGTAGTTCGTATTTAGTTAGTGTTATGGGGCGTAAATTACTCTAATATTCCTCTTATCTTTTCCTGGCTTTGGAATGCAAAATGATAAGCCCTTGTTTCAGAGTTGGCAATAATTCTTAAATTATTTATGCAATCTTGTAAGGCTTCAAACAATATATATCTTAGGTCATCCCAAAAAAAAGTATAAAATTCAGTGGTTAACCCATCAGGACCAGTAAATTACCAGGTTAACTCTGTTTAATAGCCACATCCAGCTCTTGTATGGTTGTGTCTGATTCGCAAAGTTCTTTAAGTACGGTATTATCAATAGACGGTATGCTACTGTTTATCATCAAAAAAAGAATTCGAAATTAACAGAGGAAAAAGAAGAGGAATACAATTAAGAGTAAAATTTAAACACCTCTTTTACTATTAAGTTATGTTCTGCTTGCTCAACTTGGTCCACTAATAAACTAGTAATCACATTTTATTCTTGTCATCTTTTCTCCAAATTAATGAAGTATGAGCTACTTTTTTCCCCTCTTCCAGCCACTTAGCTCTGGATCTCACGTATGCCCCTTTTGCCTTTTTAATGTAGAATTCATCGAGAATGGAATGAAATTTAATAAGTTTTTCTTATATCCTCATCTGACATGTTAGGTTTACAACAACATTTATTAATCTCTTGAATTAACTGGATTTCTTTGTCACGTTTCTTTTTCATCAGCATTTTTACTAAAGGTAATTGAAAATTCTCTTAATTTATGTTTTAAATATTCCCATTTAATACCACTTGGCATCTTTTTTACTTTAAATTCTATAATATTTTTTTAAGTCAATATGATTCAACAAGTCTGCATTGAATTTCCAATATCCTCATCACTAGATTTATTCCTTTGTTCAAAAAAATAAGTTGATCACACAATGATCTGTTAAGGGGGCACCTGAAATATTACATTTAGTTGCATGACTAGAAGAGAATATCAGATCCAAGCCAATAATCAACTCTCGACCTAGAAGTGGCATTTGGTTTGAACCATGAAAAGTGTCAGGAAGTGGGGTTTAAATTTCTCCAAATATCAGTTAGTACATTGGATGAGCAGAAATTTTGAAATATGCTGTTAACATGAGAAATATCACATTTAGAAGGTTGTCTATCCATATATTCATCTGGTGTTATGTTGAAATCACCACCGATTAATATATAATCTGTAGGGTAACTAGTTTTTAGGTCACTCATGACGTTGTTATTGTTTCCAACAAATCTTTATTCTGAGACTGAACATTATACCCATACACATTGATTAAAATGAAAAAAAATTCCGTCTAAGTGAAGGACCACAGCGAGCCAATGGCCATTAGCATCAGCCTTGTGAGTAATAATCTTGCCTGGGCACTTATTCATGCATATAGGCTACCCCTGCTGACCGATTTGAACCATGGCTGAATATCATATCATCCCACTGTTTTCCAAAATCTGTCAACTCTGAATGTGTTTCTTGTCAAAAAAAAAAAGCAATGTGATTTTTGGCTTTTGCAAAATAGAAAAATGGCCTTTCTCTTAACTGAGTCCTTTAAACCCCTACAATTTAAAGAAGAAAATGACATATCAGAGCTTTAACGTCGACATGAACGATTAAACAAAACTTCAATACAAAAATAAAAATTGAATCGAAAATTAAGATGTATGATATACGCGTTGTAA
>JAQIUQ010003242.1:0-10118 GCA_030378365.1 Hybognathus amarus | reverse complement strand
AGTGTTCCCAATTTTCTAGTCGTACACAAGGAAAAAACCAATGTTACAGACGTTGACGGTTATCTCGACGGCAAACAGCTGCTGAAGTCAGCATTTAAAGGCTGCTTTAAAACTTTCACAGGACCTTGAACAGAAAAAGCACAAAGCCTTTCTTTAAAGTGAAGTTCGGCTTTTATATTGTGTACTTTGGATTTTTTGATTAATGTTTTCATCAAACCAATTGTCTTCAAATTTAAATCAAATAAGAGGAGAAAAGCAGACAATTACTGATAATAGAGGCACAGAGAGGCATCACAATGTGTGAACTGGATCTTGTTCTGCGTGCAATATCTTAGCTACCGACAACACTCAGCGTGTCATAAGTATTGGTCTACACCACAGACCCTGGAACATATATCTATATTCAAATGTCTACTATGTGAGATGAGAACGGTTCAGAAACGGAAACAAAAAGAAAATGTAATGAACTGTATTGCATTTCTCTCTGGTGCATGCACCTGCGAAGTCGCGCAGCATCCGTCAACTTCATGTCTTTATTTTACAAGTCTGCTGTTTTCGACCAGGTCCGAATAAGATGATAGAACATATCTGATGAGTTTACTTAATAAAGTTTATTGTACGTAGCACACAAAGATGAAAGCAGTAGATTTACTTCAGAAAATCACCGGATGAAGCTTCAGTGAACACAGCTGCTGGGGAAGTGATGAGACGTGGAACACGGCAGAAAGCAACACATGATAGCAACGCCGACTAATCTCTGGAACCAGCTGTACGCTGTGATGAAAAGTAGACTAAGCTTACATCACCGACTTTAGTGTGATCTACATTAAATAAAAGGTAAAGACTTATGTGGGAGGAAGTGGCAACAACAACTTTTAGCTTGTTACTGTAGTGTTAATGTGTGCTCTACGGTGAAAATGATTTGTGACATTCAGCAGAATGTTGTGACATTTTAACAGATTGCTGACATTTCAACTTCAGTTCCACTGACTCTATGTCTACCAGTTTCCAGGCTCTGGTTCAGAGTGAATTTAATCCGTAGGTAACGAGCCAGGTCTGGTTCATACAGAACTTGCGCCATAATCATGATGTCTTTTGGAAATGATGTGCTGAAGTTATGCGCGAGTTGTCAAGCCCCCTCCTTCCTGCCCACCAAATCAACGTGCCCCTCATTTGCATTCTGGGAATGACCGTGCCCGACCAACAAAATGTCGGCATAAGATGCGCGAGAACAATAATCGTGTCAAGTTCAAAATAAGGTCAGAGGAGCTCTGTGTTTATTTTTTTTCCACTTTACTTTTTTAGAAAGGGCCTGAAAGACTATGATGGAGCGTGGGTATTCAAGGTAGATACTGGGTTATGACTCCTTTAAATATGAACATACATTTGCCAATACTCAGAACCGATCCAGGTGTCAACCTCCAGTGTTTTCAGACATTTGGATTGTGCATGTATTGCTAATAATATAACACTTACATTGGTTAAGGACTCTTCGACTTTTTAAGAGTCCCACCAGAGAAAGTTCAGAGATTTCAGTGTGAATTCAGAAACCCTTGACGCCATCTCTTCGCCATAGTGTAAGCACTTTACTATGACCCTCCAAGAATTATATGTAAAGAAGGCATGGTCCCTCCCAATAATTTGTTGACTACGCGCAGTGCTACTGGTTTGCCGCTTGGCAAAGAATGTTCAGGTAGCATTCTTTTTTTACAAGACCCATGACAAACGACTAAACTCCTCTTTGCTTGTTCTTAAGGCTGTAACAGATAGACCAAACACTAAAAATTCTGCTTGTATCATGATTTTTTTATTTAGAATTTATTTTTTATAGCTAAAATATGGTAGCCTGACTTCCGTAGTACTCATGCATACTAATGAGAATATGGTCTAGAGATCAGCTCCATTAAGCTTTGATTGTGAGGCATGTCATAACCAAACCAGGAAGAACAACAACACTACTGCACTCAATTGGATAGTATCTAGACCTACAACCAATCAGAGCAGACGCAGTACGTCAGGACTCCTTTGCCAGTGGCGCAGTTTTGCAGCTTTTGCCAGAGCTTTACTTATTTAAGAGCATTAAATAACGAGTGTTGCTTCTTTTACCCATATGGAAGAGGTTTGCTAAAGACACCTGTGATTCTTATATGTTCTCAACAGAATATTGTAAGGGACATATATGCTGCAAAACCCACATATATAAATTGCATAATATGTTGATGTATTTTTTAATCATATATGTCATATGCTGCATGTGGTACACAGAAGCCATATGGAATTTTCTTTTGATGTCTCAAAAACGTATGAAAATAGGTGCTAATTTAATATTCAGTGTCCAGCATATATCTTAAAATATTAAGTTGATATTCATATCCAAGATATCCATGTACCACTTGAATTTTTATACTACAGAATCAGGCTTCAAATGGCAACCAACTCTTCAAATGGTTGGAAGGAGACTTCAAAAGTATATATATATATATATATATATATATATATATATATATATTATATATATATAATTATTTTTGCAGTAATTTTTTTTTAATGATTGATCGATTCGCTAGATTAGACCCTTATTGCTTGACTAGAATCATGTTAAACTTCGAAGCTACATTGAGACGGACATTTGAACCTTCTTTGAAAATTTGAATTTTTGGTTCCCATTAAAGTCCATTCTGTGAAGAAAAATCCTAAAATGTTTCTAAAAACCTTAATTTATTTTCAACTGAAGAAGGAAGACATGAATATATTTGACGTCAGGGTGAGTAAATTATCAGAATTGTTTTTTTTTTGTTAAAGTGAACTAATAAAACAGTGCAGTTTACCAATCAGTGTAAGGCTGCAGTTCGGCTAAAGCTCTTGCTCTTATCTTATGGAGCCCTAAGTAAAGAGCCCTATGCCTACCCATGCTAATATTCGTATAATAGACATTAGATTAAACTTAATATAAACTATTAAAAGCTACACACATTTTAAATTACAAAAAAATATTTAGAGTGTCTATTCTACAGAGATACAGTTGAATATTTACATATATGAATAGTTTTATTTTAAATTCTGTATCACCAGATTTCATTTTCATTTGTGACAATTTTTCTAAACTTTTTCACAGTAGGCCTACTACGTAGGCTAGTGTATTCTTCTTAATCTGAAAAGGATACTTAATGTATTAGAAAGATGATTATGGTGTGAAATAAGATAATAAATGGCAGAATTATGATTATTTTGTTTCGTGTATACGAATGTCTACTGTATTTCCCTTCAGCGTTTATACAAAAAAAAAAATCTATTCTTAACCTAGTACAAACATAAAACTTTCCATAAGTTATTCTTTATGCATATCACCACCAGAGTTTGTCAGCAGTGTATAAAACTATATTCTAGCCAATTTTCAACATTTTATTCACTGTTCTAGAACATATTTGACTGAACTGCACCTTGATTTAAATAAACACCTGTAGTGAATTACATACGGGACTTTTCTCGCTCAGCGACGCAAAGCGTGCAGTTTTACACAGTCGCCAGTTTTCTTTTGATTCGTGATGCAGAGGCATTCAATGCGGAAAACGCATGATTCAGTGTTTTATCGCATTTATATCATTGCTATAGCAATCTTATTGTTGATAACAATGTGTTATGTGCTGTGCGTGGCTAAACCGCTGTCGGGGGCACCTTACGTTGACCGTGCTCAGAACTGAGCCAGGATAGGTTTGCTTTCACAGGGAAACGCGGAAGGTCAGTGTTTTGCTGTAATTTACAATAAATATTATAATATATTGATTTATACGCGATATTTGAATGCTTTGTGCGTTTAGCAAGCAACAATATGTTCTCTAAGGCTTCTATCTTCTTTGACTAAATGCTGAGCTGACGACGATGGGAGGTTGCCTTGTAGCATTAACAGGAAAAACACACAGAATGTAAGTGTTTTAATCTAATCTGCAAAATGTGTTTAAGAGGCATTATATTGTTTTGTAACAATATTTTATGTGATGTGTGCGCTTAAACCTTTTTCACAGACTAAGTTAGGCCTCATCTTCTTTGACTTATGACAGTTCAAATATAAAATGTTTCTAACTGTAGAAAGAATAGTAAGCATTTTAACTCATTCTCAATACATGTTTTATTTGTTTATGACAATATTTGTGATGTGCAATATTAAAAGTACTGTATTCCTCAAACCATCTTTTACTCTCATCTACCAGAACACCCTAGTGTGGTTAACTGAAAAGCAGAAGAAACAACTATCCACAACTGCAGATGGTGACAAGGGACAGCTGAAATCAGCACTTTCTTGCCAGTCCAGCTCCATGGGCGAACCAATAGGCTTTTCAGTTCCGTCCCATCTTCTTTGACCATCGTCAGCCACTTGATAGGTTACACTTTCTAGAATGCTGGGAAGGGCAGCAATATTGTCTTGCTCGATCAACAAATGCCCTGATTGTAGGTCTCTGTATGTCTATTAGAAGTAGATGCGCTGTCAATTCGTTTGCCCAGACAGACACGAAGCCGCAAGAGTATACTACGTCTAGCTTCCCACAGCTGCAGTCCAGTCTCTGAGGGAAACCAGTTAGCCGACTCGTTGGCCATAATGAGTCTTGCAGATAGATATCGTCATCATCATATAAAGCCCCGCCCTGGTAATTTGATTGAGCCAGAATGGTACTGAACCGCGATTCAGTCAGTTACTACCTCAAATAGGATTGGAGTACCAGACCGAGTTCCATCCAAAAAATGTCAGCGGGCGAACATACGCGTGGCAAGGCTAAAGATATGGTATCATATCCAGCTGCAGTTCTGGCACCTCAGTCCCAATAATCTGTAAAACTCAGACATACATTCACACATGTTAATGCAGCTGTACAGATACACTCCTAGGACACCGCACTTATTCGCAATCACAAAAGTTCATTATTTGCTTGTGCTTTAAATCTTTGGGTAAACACTTAATTGTCATTTATGCCATTCTGTTCTAATGCACTTTTATCTGTTAGACACATACTGAGAAGTGCGGGCGCACTGTCAGAACAGTGCCAAACTGAATTTCTGTTGGGTCAGGCACCATCATTGATAGCTACATAAATCTACATGGGAAAAGTTTATATTTTGTGTAGCTTATGTAGCTTGTGTAGCTTTATGTAGCTACCCCTATGCAATAGTTTATTCAGCCTTTTCTTTTAACAGTTTCAAATTTCAGTTACTGCTGTGCATTAGCTATTTAGCCATCATGCTAGGTAAACTTGAGTTTTAATATTTTAATCTACTTTGGTCAGTGATGCTGAACTTGCTCAGCCAGGCTTACCCATGCAGTTGTGTGTGTCATCATCTTACCCAAAAATTGGAGTGTCCATCAACTTCAGGCAAACAGGCAGCATCCAGTCTATGTGAACCAAGACTACTTGTCAGGCACCCCTGAGACAGCCTTGCTGTGTCTATATTTGTTGTTTGTTTTCACGTTTCTGTGTTTGTGCTTTGTGTTTGGGCACCTGGCTCTGTCCTGGTCTGTTTTGCCACGTGCGCCTCATGTCCGCCTCCCTTGTTTCCTCTGCCCAAGTCCCCTTTGTTTACAGCCACAACGTTTTGTCCGTGCTTCACTCATTGTGTCACCTGATCCTCATGTGCTCTGGCCCCTTCATGTTATGCTCTTTCCCTCTTGTCTTTTGTGCTAGTTCAGTTTTGTGTGCTTTGTGGCTTTATTTCCTGTTTTGCCTTGTATGTATCGGCTTGAACCTAGGTTCTTGTTCTGATGTTGACCTTTCTAGCTCTCAGT
The DNA here is from genome assembly GCA_030378365.1 of Hybognathus amarus. NCBI lineage: Eukaryota > Metazoa > Chordata > Actinopteri > Cypriniformes > Leuciscidae > Hybognathus > Hybognathus amarus. Next base: position 4,345 of record JAQIUQ010003242.1, on the reverse strand, counting down.
GCAACTTTGCCCTTTTCCTTTCCAGTCTTGTTCTGCATTTGAGTTCAGTCTTTTTGCTTTTTGTTCTTTTTCTCTCTTTTGACTTGATTATTCTACTATTAAATTGTCATTGCATCTCCCAAATGCATCATTTTCAGTTATATTCAGTTTATTATTTGCTTTATTTTTTGACTGCAGTTTCGGTGGCTTAAATTCCAAGTTTTCTTAAGTTTTGCTTGACTCAGTCATTGCTCTGTTCAAGTCTTATTTTTTTTTTATTTTTAATTTGGTTTATTTTGCCCTTGCTATGTAATACTTGTTGTGTCTTGTCTTTGCTCATTGTCATGAGTCTTTGTGTTTGTTCCTGCCCTGCTAACCTGAGCCTCTCAGACCCACTGACGTTCACTTCAAGTGAGCAATTTGACCGGTGTTTCAGCTCCGCGATGCGCCAAGCCTCTGGCTTCCTCAGTCGTACCTGCCTAGGCTTCCCTCACCATCGCTCCAGCCTAGGTCCCACCTTACTTCTTCTGCTAACCACAAGCCTGTGTTCTCTGGATGGTCTTCAGTGGTCGCCCCCTTCCCTGTCTTCGCGCTCTTCAGCCTGAACTGTTCACACCTCACTCTCCTTGTTGTGGCCAGTCTACAATCTCTGCCAATGAAACTCCCTTGTCTGCTCATTTGTGTCTGGGTTGAATACTTGCCAGAATCCTTACAACTCTATGGTGTAATGATTCAGTTCAACTCCGCAGACAAGATGATGCTAGCCGACTGGCCAATGGAGCCATGAGCCCCCGCTTCATGACATATTTTTAGAGAAATGATTTGAGAGGGTTTTTTTTTTTTTGTTTGTTTTTTTCTCAAAAAAATCATTTTAAAAATTTCAAATTTATATATTTTTATTTTCTATGACCAAATACTTTCTCTCAAAACTTTTTTTGTCTTAAATATTATTATTGTTTGCTACTGGTATAAAACCTTTTCTCTCTCAAATATTTTTTTTTTGCTCAAGATCAGTTGCACGAATAGAACAAACAATTAAAAAATACTGCCTTGTGTATCGGATTGTTGTCAAGGCAGAATTTCATGCACAACCAATCATATTAAACATACACATACGATTCATTTAAATAATTTTTGCTGTCAAATGAGTACATTAGAAACACAACTGTTTAATTTTTGATGCAAAACTTGCTATTGTAAGTAATGTTAAGTTATAATAACTTTATTTCTCTATTAATGGGTACTCTAACATATTGTTCCTTATACCTGACACAGAAGTACACTATAATTACAGAACTCGACACCGTCATTTTTGGGCTTACTTACAAGTTCTTTGCAGGTTGTATATTCTGCTTGTTTTACACCTTTATTACCCCAAACCTAACATATTGTTCCTTATACCTACACAGAAGTACGCTATAATTACAGAAACGTACACCATCATTTCAGTTTACTTACATAGTTGTTTGTGGGTCATAATAAAGTGTTACCGCTGAAACGTTGAACACGATCTCTCTCGAAACAGACATAAACTGTTCTCCAGCAGCCAGAAGACGTTATTGCTTTTTTGCTGCACGTGTGAATATGCCTATGAGTGTGCAGACTCATTTTTGAAAGATATCGCAAGAGTTCCAGCTTTATGTACCATCGTGACAGACACTTATTGACACTTGCTTGTAGGATTTATTAATGTTTCAGAAAGCTTAGTAAGATAAAAAATAAAAGCGTACACATTAAGCCAGAATGCAAATATTCTTTTCTGTTTTGTACAGCTGGTGAATTGTTTCTTCATGGAGGTATTGATGGGTATAGTCAAAAGAATATTGTTTCTGAGAGTCAGCAGACAACATTCGGGCAACAACTGTGTTGAGTTGCTTTCTCTGCTGCTGTTGAAAATTTCAGATAACTTGTGTTGAGGGTAAGAGCGGACAAGGGTGGAGAGAATGTGGAGGTTGCCCGGTTTATGCTGGAACACCGTCTTCATGGAACAGGTAACTATAAAGATGGGTCACAAGTGTTATTTTAAGTTCTGGTGGAGTTCTTTCCAATGTTCTAGTGCAGTTACAAGCCTATGTAGATTCTGCATGGTATCCTTGAGGTGTTCCAGTCTGGGTTCAAAACTTTTCATAGCACTGAGACTGCACTTATAAAAGTTTTTAATGATTTAATGATTTCAACAGATTCTGGTGATCCTACAATTCTGATGCTTTTGGATCTTACAGCAGCATTTGATACGGTTGACCACAGTATTCTTGTCTAGCATCTCTGAGCACAGCGTGGGGATTAAGGGCACTGCACTAAAATGGTTTAGATCGTATCTCTCAGAGAGAGTGTTTAAAGTTGAGTATGGGAGCTCAAATTCTCCAGTTGCACCAATGACTTCCGGAGTACCGCAGGGGTCTATTTTGGGACCGTTTCTTTTCTCCCTTTACTTGCTCCCATTAGGATCTATTTTAAAGAAACATAATATTAGTTTCCATCTGTACGCAGATGATTTACAAATCTACCTGCCTATAAAGAGTAAGGGTGAGGATTTGACAAAAAGGCTCTTAGATTGCTTTTATGACATTAAAGCATGGATGGCTCTAAATGTTCTACATTTTAACGAAAGTAAAACTGAAATTATTATTTTTAGATCGAGCAGCTCTACTCAGCGCCCCAAAATTGGACCTGGGTCCCCTGACGCCCTACGTAAAGTCTATGGTAACGAACCTTGGTGTAAAGTTGGATAGTGATCTTAACCTAGAGCAGTGGTTCACCAATTCGAGTCCTGGAGAGGCCGATGTCCTGCATGAGTTTAGCTCCAACCAGGTCCAACACACCTGCCTGAAAGTTTCTATTATGCCTCAGTGAGACCTTGATTAGCTGGTTCAGGTGTGTTTAATTGGGGTTGAGAGCTAAACTCTGTGAGTACAGCCCTCCAGGACCGAGGATTGGTGACCACTGAGACCTAGAGAACAGATAAACTCTGTTGTAAAAGCCAGTTTTTTTCAACTTCGGCAAATCACCAAACTGAAGCCTTTTTTATCTTTTAAAGATCTGGAGAGGGTTATACATGCTTTTATTACCACTCGCCTGGATTATTGCAATTCGTTATATATTGGAGTTAACCAGGCCTCTCTCTCTAGATTGCAAATAGTTCAGAATGCTGCCGCTCGACTTCTTACTGGAACCCGTAAACGGGAGCACATTATGCCTGTTCTTGCTTCTCTTCATTGGTTACCAGTTTGTTTTAGAATACAGTTTAAGATTTTATTGTTTGTTTTTAAATCTCTTCATGGGCAAGCTCCAGCTTACATAGATGACCTACTGATGATGCATGCCCCTCTGAGGTCATTAAGGTCTGCTGACCAACTACTCTTATCTGTTCCTAGAACAAGGCTTAAAAATCGAGGAGATCGAGCCTTTTCAGTTGTGGCCCCTAGGCTGTGGAATGATTTGCCTATGTGTGTTAGGGTAGCCCCCAGCGTTGAGACTTTTAAATCACGGCTTAAAACTCACTTTTATTCATTGGCTTTTAAACCAGACTGAGAGTTAATCTGCTTTTTGTTTTGTTTTTGTCTTGTCACTTGTTTAACTGTGTCTTGTGCTTTTGTCATGTGTTTTTAAATTTTTGTCTGATATTATGTCAGTGTACAGCACTTTGGCAAACCTCGGTTGTTTTAAATGTGCTTTACAAATAAAATTGTATTGTATTGTATAATGTTTTTTCTCAAGCAGCTCACTTGGCCCACAAAGGCTTGGGCATCAAATATAACCTCTAAAAAACAGAAACGTCTAAAGAAAACCTGGATGTTTTGAATGTTCCTAGAACATTCAGAAATAACGTTTTTATAACTTACTGGGAACGTTATGAAAACGTTCTTATAATCTAAAATTGTTAGCTGGGAAGAGGAGGAGATTCGCGATTGCACTGAAAACGTTTTAAGTGCAGGATTCTCTGAGTGAGCCCAGAGAAAATAGAGCTATTCCACAGAGAGCAGCGTGTATCTGAGAGTGCACACATTATTCCATGTGCGAGGCGGAGAGGTTCGCGCTCGCGTATTATATTAATTTACTTTTGCAGTAACAATAGTGCAATCTTGACATTTGACAGGAAAATAACGGCAGTTCTGCAGCATCCACCCTTCCCTGTAACTTAACACCAGAGCACTGCTGTTTTGGTTCACCCTCGCCTTACAGCAGTCACTGCTCAGCAAAGTGCAACATTGAAAAAGGTCCGTTGGAAACAGTGTCACGCAGTGTAACGTCTTTCCGAAAGTTGTTTAATTAAATACATCGGTATGGTGGTATGATTAAAAATTTATATCATAACAAAAATATACACCGGTTTTAGGTATGAACCGGCTGTGGCGATATGGAGAAT
>JAQIUQ010003241.1:0-105557 GCA_030378365.1 Hybognathus amarus | reverse complement strand
ACTGATACATTGAATGAGTTGATGCAAGTTAAAAGATAATTAATATTGTTTATAAGAAAGGGTGCAAGCTAAAAATCTTTATTTTATATCTTAAGGGTAAAAAGTTAAAATGTTAAAGCCATTGCATTGCTGCACTGTTTGGTTAAAATACTAAATTCATTTCTTTATAAAACAGGAGAAAGAAAATACATATATGATCGGGTAAGATTAGTGATCCATTGCTTTGTGAGTAAAGGAGGCTAAAGAGCTTAATAGGATAAAAAGACAATATATGCTTTAACTTCTATAACATTTTTTGGGATTAATGCACTTTTAATTCACATTATGCTGTGTTTGCTTGTTATATAAGTTTCACTTCCTTTTACTGTAAGTTTAAGTTCCGGTTTGTGGTCGAGAAGATCAAACTAATTGCTTATGCCTTGTTCAGCCTGTGTCGGAACGCGCAGCTTGACGCTCGTCCATTACAACATTGGACTTGACTAAAGCCACATTGATATCCGTGTCATGTCTTTCTATTTCCCTTTAACAGGTAAGAAAGTGGGCTGTAATAGGTTTGAATGATTTATATAAGTGTTTTATACCATAAGGAACATGCAGGAAGTAAATTTAGCATTTATAGTAATTGATATATGCACATTTAGCTGGCTAACCGTATTTGCTCCAGTGTTGCCTGTATGCTAGCTATACTACCATGTGGGCCGAGATTAAAAGCGTGATGTGGTAATGTAATAGTGCAGACGCCGCCAGTTTCTCTGAGTATTTTGTTTTATATTGTATAAAAAAGGGTAAAAGTGTTATTGTTAAAGTTTATGCAAAAATAGTGTTTAATGTGAAGAGGTAATATACTTTCTGTGTTAAGTGCAACGTTACTACTGAGGTTAAAATGTGTATTCTCAATGAATAGTACATGAGAACATGTAGCCTTTAGCACTTTACCAATATCTCTGTTGTCTCATTGTATTGTTCCAAGCTATTTACCAGAGTTAAGTTAAATCTGTTTGTTTAAATAGTCTGTTTTATTAATGTACTTTTCGAGGTAATTTGCCAATGTTGTTTTAAGATGCTGTATAAAATTGCTTTGATATATTTTTTGGGTAGCTGACTTTAAAGATTAACTCAGAAGATTTTGTAATAAGGAGTTACTACCAGAACCAGCTGATGTTTTTCCCTAATTGTGTAATTCTTAGAGGGACATTATTATGTAGTGTAAAGAGAAAATTACGTGGTTAATTGTGATACTCAGTATATAAATATATATTGCTGTTCATGGTAAATACATTACAACATTGGACTTAACTGAAGCCACATCATGTCCGTGTCATGTCTTTCTACTTCCCTTTTAACAGGGGCACAGACATTTGGAGGCACCAGGCTGGGATGTGTGTGCAGTGTGGTTTAGCAGTCTTCAAGAGGGGTATGTTGCCAGCCGACACACATTCCCTTTTCAAATAACCCAGAACATCAGAAGCAGGTGGCAGATCAGCAGCAGTGCGATTCTGAACGTCACCTGGGCAGCTTGCATGTGGGTCTGAGGTATTTGCTACGTGCCAGGGGAGCTGAAACTGCTACCCAAAGATTGAAGGTCCCAGCTTCACTGCTAGCCCACACACTCAGGCTGGGAAGAATGGAGTGAGACAGGACTCGAGGTTACAGCTTTGAAGTAATAAGGGCATTGTGTCTGTTGCCCCGAGAGAGCCTTTAAGTGGAGTTGTGTGACTCTGATAGTCGCAGCAGCAGCTTGAGCATGTTACCAACAAGGGCCGTGCTGCTCTCATTACACTCGGTTCAGATCACATTGCGGAGAAGAGGAGCTCAGAAGAGCTTGAGGATAAAGGTATGGCTGAACTTACTCCATCTTTCGAGAGACAAAATGTCTGAGCTCCAGATAGCTGGTAAAGCTGGCACATCAACACAAGTAGCCAAACAACAACAGGGAGCCAGGAGAAGAAAAAAATGCTGGAGGAAATCTGGAGGCCCTGCGGCTTCAGCATGCAAGCGCCCACGAAACAGAATGGAGACACAGTAAGCCAGAGACCAGAGGAATTCAAACCAGCTAGGCAGTCACCACAGAGCTGTAGTTCAGTCTTGCTCCTCACCCATGGCACAAGGACTTTAAGATTGGCTGGCCAGAATCGAGTGAGCTTCGTCGGAGAGACAGAGCTGACTTTTTCAAGTTTAGCACGTCAAATTGAACATGGCTTAAGCAAGGGGTTTCCTGAACTTGAGATAGTGGGCAGCGGTGGTGGGGCGGATATATCTGCCAAGGGGCATGCGACTTTCGCAGGCTGTTTAGAGGGCAAAACCAACTTGAACTTACCCACACTGAGGCGAAATACTCCGGTGTCGGTATCAAAGAGAAAAGTGCAACCGACCTGTATAAGCAGTTGACATCAGAGGTGCAGGGTATCAAGGAACCCCACAGAATTTCCTCATTCGCACTTTGACCTGAGACAAAAGATTTTGTTCGCTTCGCAGGAATCGGAGTCAGGTCTCCAATATGACCCTGGATTGGTGCAGAGGATGTTTTTACATATTGTGTTTCCTGGCCTGCAGAATGACAACATTAGGAGGGACCTTCTAGGCCTTATCTGGAGCAAGCTGATATCTCTGATGAACTGTTGCTTGAGCGAATGAATACAGCATGTGCTTATGAGACAGAGAAGCAGAACAAGAGAAAAATTCAGGACAACAAAGACCTGTTACCATCCATTCAGCCCAGTCCAGGCAAATTACTACCTCCCGGAAAAGGAGATGAAAACACACTGACTCGAAGACTGGACCAAAGGCTAAAGTTTCCCCAGCTGTTCTTTCCCCAGCTGGAGGAAGTAGATCTGAGATGGCTCTGTTAAAAGATCTTAAAGCAGAAGTGTCTCAGCCTTAGGGAGTCCATGCAACAGCAAATGCCTAGACAGCCACTGCCAGTAGAGAGGGCCGATGGAACATCAGCTTTGCAATTCTCAGGTCAGCAGGTGCAGGATCCGGCACAGGGATACTGGTTTAATATGGACCCACAGACACCGAGGAGGAACTGTTCAGTATCAGCAAAGGTTTGTCCCACAGCACAGCTTCCCCAATTCGAATCGTGCCCAAAGAAGAAAATGTTTTGGTTGTCAACAGAGTGGAGCTGAAGATTATTGCACACACTGTTTACGTGTGGCAGCAGCGAGCACTTTCTGGCGGGTTGTCGAAGCAAGAGGACAGAGACAGTTTGGAGGCGAGTCTTTAAATGGGGGAAGGTCACCTCGCACGGGACAGGTGAAGTGACTAGTAACACAGCAGCGTCCCGAGAAATGTGTGCATTGTGGACAGGGGCAGAAGAGTAAAGGGGCCCAATCCTGAAGCAATGTACATTGCCTGTAAGAAAGCACTTTGCTGTTCTAGACCATGTCAAGTTGATAATTGGGCAGCACACAAAAGAGAATGTGAAGCACACTCATGTATGACTACAAAAACCACTCCAAAAAGGGCTAAAAGGTGGCGCCATGGGTAGGGGAAAAGCACATGGTTGATTGCTTCATCCCAAGGCCAAAGTGTTCAGGCTTTGTGGGACTCGGGCTCCCAAGTGACCATAATTGATGAGCTATGGAAAGAAGCAAACCTGCCAGACGCAAAATTAAGAGACATAATAGAACTTCTGGACGTAACACAGACTTTTGACTAACAAGCAGCAAATGGGGAGAGCATGCCATACACAGGTTGGGTCGAGGTAACTTTTAGACTAGACTTCAGGGGCTGCATCCAACACCCAAAGTAATTGTCCCACACTTGTGATGAAGGGTGATAAGCTTGTTCAACCTATCATTGGATCTAATGTGATTGGCATTATTATAGACGGTGAACTGAAACAGTCAAACACTACCGACAGGGAAGGGTTAAGAAGTAGAACAATAAGGGCAGCATTTCCCGGCCAAGCAGCTGGCTTTTATAGAGCAGGTAACGGCTGTGGTAGAGCAAGTTGGCACCCTACCAGTGGATGAGTATATAGTCAAGACAAAAGGGAGAGGGTTAACATACCAAAACATATATCAGTCAGAGTTGAGTGTTATGTAAATATGGATTCCCCACATGAAGACAACATACTTTCTCTTCGTGCCGGATGTGAACCCCCGCTGGACAGAGGGACTCGAACTGTGTGACATGCTCGGTAAAAGTAAATAAGGGCAGAAAAAAACCCTCTATTACTATAAGTGTGGAGAACATTACAGATCATGACATAGTGTTACCAGGGAAAAGTGTAATGGGAACTGTCCAGCAGAGTCCAAGCAGTCTACCCAGCCTCCATGCTTGAGGGGTCCCATCTTCCACCTTCAGCTACAACAAATCACATCAGAGCTGAAAAAGAACAGATTACAGAAAACGTTTCGGGATCCACCTGTGGACCTGGGCCACCTCAGTGAGCCAGAACGAGAGGCAGTTCATAAGATGTTACCAGAGAGGAGTGTGTCTCCTTTTCAAGAACAGATGATGATATTGGTTGTATAGAAAAACTTCAACTTAGCATCTCCTTGAAGACACCGAGCCCAGTAGCAAAAGCATATCTCTCTGTGCCTAAGCCACTTTGTCGGAAATGAAGGACTACTTGAGTGACCTCATTGCTCAGGGTTGGGTGGAGAAGTCTAATTCACTGTACGCACTCACCCAGTCGTGTGTGTTCGGAAAAAGGATGGGAGTCTCCGACTCTGTATAGATTTTCGGGAAGTGAACAGAAAGACCCTACCGCCAGCCTATCCCCAGAGTGCAAGAGATAATGGATGGCCTAGGAGGAAAGTCGTGGTTCTCTCTTTTGGATCAAGGGAAAGCGTACCATCAGGGCTTTATGGCGAAGGAGAGCAGACCCATAACCGCTTTCGTCACACCATGGGGCCTCTATGAGTGGATCAGAATCCCCTTTGGCCTGATGAACGCTCCAGCCGCCTTCCAGCGCTGTATGGAAGAATGTTTGGAGGGGCTGAGGGATGAGATCTGTATCCCATATTTAGACGACACCCTGGTCTTTAGTAGGACATTCAAGGATCACGTTGAGAATGTGAGGACAGTGCTACAGCGGCTACTGCAGTACGGGATAAAGTTGAAACCAAGCAAGTGTGAAGTGTTCAAGCGTGAGGTTCGCTACTTGGTGCGCATTGTGTCTGCTGAGGGCAGCAAGATGGATCCAGCTGATACTACGGCTGTTAGGGCTTTAAAGGAGAAGAGGCCACGGACTGTGGGAGAATTGAGAGCAGTGATGGGGCTACTGAGCTATTACCTACAGTACATTAGGGACTTCTCCCGCATTGCCAACCCTCTTTATGCCCTAATGGAATTAGACCCTGGCCCAGATAAGCAGAAAGACCGGAATGTAAGGACAAAAAGAGTGAAAGGGAAGTATAAATGGACACCATCAAACAAGCCAATCAAGTGGGATGATACAACATCAACACATATTGGAGGGATTGATTGACTGTCTGGTTGAGCACGCCAATCCTTGGATTCCCAGACTTCAATAAATCGTTCATCCTACACACAGACGCTTCACAGCAAGGCCTGGGTGCAGTGCTATATCAAGAGCAGGAGGGGAAGCTTCGTGTAATAGCTTATGCATCTCGCACACTAACCAAAGCAGAAAAAAACTACCATCTGCAGTCCAGGGAAACTTGAATTTCTGGCTTTGAAGTGGGCCGTTACCGAGCGCTTTCGAGACTATCTAATCAGCTCATCATGCACTGTATATACGGACAACAATCCACTGACTTACGTGTTGTCGACGGCCAAGCTTGAACGCAACCGGACATAGGTGGGTTGCTGAATTAGCAGACTTCGACCTAACGATAAAATATCGCCCAGGCAGAGAGAACTGTGATGCTGATGGCCTTTCAAGAATACCCTGTGACATAGAGACCATGATTGAAGAATGTTCAGAGGAAATGTCCTCCCCTTCTGTGCAAACTACAGTACAAGCTGTGGGAATTAATGTTTCACCCACTGTGATCTCCATTATGGCTACTGGATGTGCGGAAACAGATGAGGACATGCCTACGCCCCTTTCAAGAGCAGCTCTCTGCCAAGCTCAAAAAGATGATCAAGATATTGGCCCCGTCTTTGCCTTTAAACAGTCAAATGAGAGACCTGTAGGACAGAAGTTAAAATCATTCAGTGCACAGAGCAGGTGTCTCCTCCGTGACTGGGAGAAGCTCAGCTTTGATGGAGACGGGATACTTCACAGAAAGACTGCAACCAGGACACAACTTGTTCTCCCTGAAATATACAAGTCAACAGTTATGAGACAGCTTCACAATGACATGGGACACCAAGGTGTCGAACGCACAACATCACTTGTTCGGGATCGCTTCTTCTGGCCTCACATGCGGAGAGAGATTGAACACTATGTCACTCAGACCTGTACCTGCCTTAAACAGAAAAAACCCTGCCGAGAAACAAAAGCTCCACTTACCTCGATTGTCACCACTAAGCCATTCAGAGCTTGCTATCCATTGACTTCCTGCACCTAGACAAGAGTAAAGGTGGATATGAACACATATTAGTAATCGTTCGATCATTACAAACGTTTTGCACAAGCTTACCCCACCACTTCGAAAGTCCGCCAAAACTGTAGCTGATAAGATATTTAATGATTATGCGCTGAAATTTGGATTCCCCCTGAGGATCCATCATGATCAGGGAGGGAATTCGAAAACCAGTTGTTTGCACAGCTGAAGAAGAACTGTGGAGTGATGGGCTCAAGAGACAACGCCGTACCACCCCCAAGGTAACGGGCAGGTGGAGCGCCTAAACAGAACACTACTGCAAATGCTGAGAACGCTCACAGAGAGGCAGAAGTCAGATTGGAGAGAGCTGATTGCCAGAGCTTTCTATGCATACAATAGCACTCGATGTGAAGTCACAGGTTTCTCCCTCTCTCTCCTGTCTGGAAGATCACCAAGATTACCGGTGGACTTTATTGTTTGAGCTGGACACCAGGGACTGGAACTGCCTGATCCATCAGGAGTATATGAGAAGGTGGAAAGAACAGATGCAAGAGGCATATGAGATCACAACAGCAATGCAAAAAATGTGCTGAAAAGAGTAAGAGAAATTATGACTGAAAGTGAGGAGTTCTGTATTGCACGAGAGGTGACCGGGTTCTCGTCAGGAATTTGACACCCAGGGGTGGAACAGGGAAGCTCCGAAACCACTGGGAAGATTGCATTCATAAAGTTATCCGTCAGGTGGGAAAAGACATGCCCATATATGAAGTGATACCAGAGCGAGGCAAAGCGAGAGGACGTGGGATACTGTCATCGTAACCTGCTTTTGCCGTGTGACCATTTGCCACTGAAAATACAATTGAAATCCGGCTAAACCAGAAAGACAAGCATGGACCCCGCAAAGGAAAGGAGCAACAACACAAGAAGCAGACGTTGAGGATAGTGACAGAAGATGATTATGGATACTATCCGTCCAGGGATCAGCCTCTCTCTGTGATACAGCCTGAAGTTGACACAGACAGTCAGGATGCTGACAAAGGAGTTGAAAAACTGTCAAAGGATTCGTGAGCCTCAGCAACAGGACATTTGCCAGCTGGAGCAGGATAGTGGAGATACACTGACAGAAAGGGACACATCAGTACAACAGGAGATTACTGCTCAAGAGGACCCTCCTTGGGAGGAGAAGCGTTTGTAGTGCAGTCACCTGTTCAGATTGGAACCCACGGTGGACATGAACAGCGATACCAGCGACCTGTGAGAGAGAGAGACGACCTCCAAGAGTCTTCACATATGATCAGCTGGGCAATCCTGGTTGTTACAGCACTGGATTCACAAGTAACACCATGCAGTGGTACCCACCAGCACCTTATAGAGCCATGCAAGCGCAACAGTGCATGGGTGGTTCCAGACAGCGCTTTCACCACCTGCCTGTTGTTGTACCAGGGTACTGAATGTAGAGCACATATCCACCCGACACACTTACAAATGGACTGTTGAACAATCAGTGTTAATTCACATACATCACACACTCACAAATGGACTGTTGAACAATCAGTGTTAATTCACATACATCATATCCACAGATGGACTGTTGAACGAACTGAGTGTTAAACACACACACATTCAATCATTGCTCGATGGACTGATGGACAAAACGAGTGCTAACATGCACTACACACACTCCTGGACTTTTGAATAAGCTAAGCGCTTGCACACAAACTTTTGCGAAGGTCTATCTGGTGACATCATATGTACTATTTAACTGCATTCATCATTATCCATCTGTGGTTGGGATGTCGAGGACGACATCTGTGTTGAAGGGGAGTATGTAAGGATGATAAAATTGATGTAACACTGATACATTGAATGGGTTGATGCAAGTTAAAAGATAATTAATATTGTTTATAAAAAGGTGCAAGTTAAAAATCTTTATTTTATATCTTAAGGGTAAAAAGTTAAAATGTTAAAGCCATTGCATTGCTGCACTGTTTGGTTAAAAACATTAAATTCATTTCTTTATAAAACAGGAGAAAGAAAATACATATATGATCGGTAGATCAGTGATCCATTGCTTAGTGAGTAAAGGAGGCTAAAGAGCTTAATAGGATAAAAAGACAATATATGCTTATTTAACTTCTATAACATTTTTTGGGAAATGCACTTTAATTCACAATATGCTGTGTTTGCTTGTTTATACAAGTTTCACTTTCTTTACTGTAAGTTTAAGTTCCGGTTTGTGATAGGAGGATCGGTTAAGCAATTGCTTATGCCTTGTTCAGCCTGTGTACGGAACGCGCGGCTTACGTCCGTCCATTACAACATTGGACTTGACTGAAGCCACATCGTGTCCGTGTCATGTCTTTCTATTTCCCTTTTAACAGGTAAGAAAGTGGGCTGTAATAGGTTTGAATGATTTATATAAGTGTTTTATACCATAAGGAACATGCAGGAAGTAAATTTAGCGTTTATAGTAATTGATATATGCACATTTAGCTGGCTAACCGTATTGCTCCAGTGTTGCCTGTATGCTAGCTATCTCACGTGGGCCAAGATTAAAGCGTGGTGGTAATGTAATAGTGCAGACGCCGCCATTTTCTCTGAGTATTTGTTTTATATTGTATAAAAAAGGGTAAAAGTGTTATTGTTAAAGTTTATGCAAAAATAGTGTTTAATGTGAAGAGGTAATATACTTTCTGTGTTAAGTGCAATGTTACTACTGAGGTTAAAATGTGTATTCTGAATGAATGACTATAAAACAGTAGCATTTAGCACTACAGAATATTCTATTGTGCTCTTTGTATTTTTCAAGCTATTTACAGAGTTAAGTTAAATCTCTTTGTTTAAATAGTCTGTTTTATTAATGTACTTTTTCAAGGTAATTTGCCAATGTTGTTTTAAGATGCTGTAAAAATGCTTTGATATATTTTTGGGTAACTAACTTTAAAGATTAACTCAGATATTTTGTAATAAGGAGTTATTACAGACCAGCTGATGTTTTTCCCTAATTGTGTAATTCTTAGAGGGACATTATTATGTAGTGTAAAGAGAAAATTACATGGCTAATTGTGATACTGAGTATATATATATATTATGCTGTTCATGGTAAATACATTACAACATTGGACTTGACTGAAGCCACATTGTGTCCGTGTCATGTCTTTCTATTTCCCTTTTAACAGGGGCGCAACATACACAACTCTTTAAAACTGAATCCTTTGATTCACAAACTTTGATTAACTGAGTTGGTTTATTCATGAACTTTGTTCAACTGAATCTATTTATCATTTCCAACATTTTCCATCTACTACTGAAAGTCAAGGTGGATTATTGGAGGAATTCTGAATCATTGTGTTTGAGTCTTAAATCCAATATCTGATTCCATTTGTATTGGAATCAGAATCAGAATCCATTTGAATTCCAGTATCTGAGTTTGTAGAGTTTTTATTTTTCTTCACAAATTGCGGAACTTCACCAAATTGAATCATTGTTGAATCATTCATCCCAAAAGAAATGATAGGGTGCAACAGTTCACAAAATTCATGGTTCGGTGTACACGATTTTGTATACAATACACTGGTGTCATGGTTCAGTTCGTTTTAGATGTGTAGCGGTTGTTCTTCTGCGTTGTGTTATTTTTGATGTTTTTGAATACAATAATTTTCCACACAAAGCTGGTTGTCTTAATGATGAATTTAATCACAATGCCTGTGTGTTAAAACACATAAACAACAGGCACTGTCAAACTCAGCTCTTTTGCCTCTCCTCAAGCGACATTGCAGGAAAGAGCACACACAATATGTCACACACATACACAAATATATATAATAATAATAATAGTATAATTAATTATTATATTATTATCAATTCACAAAAATGCAATTGTATGCAAATAGTTCAAAACAGCATTACAGTGTTTCGTAGATACCAATTAACATACCTGTGTGTTAAAACACATAAACAACAGGCACTGTCAAACTCAGCTCTTTTGCCTGTTAATCACAAAATACATGTTTAAGTACACCAGTTAGTTAATTACCAAACACATAGTAAATGCAATGTACAATATCTATTAATAAAATAGAATAAATCTTTAGTATGAGACTATGAGTACTAAGTATACACATTTATATACATGTGTCTCAAATTTCACTAAATCGAGAACGTTAGTCACTTAGCAATTAACACATCTCACTCGTAACGCACACACCGCGCTGCCATTTCACGCAATGCACTATACACTCATTAACAGCTCACAAATAAACTTAATTTAACAAGTTAATGACACGAACTAATAGTCAAATGTAACACCTTTAATGAATACTCTTTCACAAATGATTGTTTAAACCTAATATGAACACTTATAACTCAAGTTTTAAATCAAGTGCACGGAGCTCATAAAAACGTACCTCTCCTCAAGCGACATTGCAGGAAAGAGGATGAATGAATCTCCATTGCACTGCTAATTGAACCTCCCTCGTGCGCATGACGTCAGCCGACGTGCATACAGTGATCGTTAACCTGCATACAGTGATCGTTAACCTCAGTAAGAGCACACAAACGTCTTTCAAAATAAAATGCCCCGAAAAAATAAAAATAAAAAAAAATAAAACAAAATTATTTATAATCTGGTGTAACAACATATCCCTGCTACACTTGCTCATTGAAAAAAAAAGTAACGTAATATTGTAAGAGTTATAAACAGGGGCGTAGGAGCAATTCTGAACCTGGGGGGGGACATTAATTGCTAGGGTGGTCCGGGGGTGTGCCCCCCCTGGGAAATTTTTTTGAAAAATAAACCATTAAATGACACTTTCTGGAGAGTTTTGTGCAAAGAAATGGAGAAATTGAGGCTTTCATGCATGTGAAAAACGGCAAGGTTAAGAGCATATACTTTGCATTGTTGTAGTATCAACATGTATTAGGGCATTTAGCATTTACATTACTGTTAATCAGTCATGTACTGAATAAATTGTTGAAAATGTACTCAAATAAATAGTTGATTTGATTTCCATTAACTATAAAATACTAAAAAATAAAATCAATCTATCCCTTGTGGAAAGGTTGCTTGGTAGCTAAAAGTAGGTCTAGCAATTATATTTCAAGTTTTTCACACAGATCAAACACAAATATGCTGACTGAATAGATAGCTAGTTTATTTTGAGTAGCCAGCTAGCAGGTCTCTTGGCAGTTTGCTGATAATCCGGTGTCTGAAGTAAAATGCTCAAAACATCTCCTGAGAACAATACAAACCAAGTCTTGGTTATTTAATTTTGGTTTAGTCTTATTTTCCTTACCCTGTCATTCAAGGCCAGGGCACTTTTGTACATTTCTGGAACTTTTGAGAGCTTCCACATCCTGTGCAACTACAGATCTCCCAGGAACATATTGATGATGCGTACGTTTATCCGTGTCACGTAGATGCGCATGCGCGATGCGTGTCGTGATGCCGCGATCATGGTCGGCTGACAACAAACAGCTGAAGAATACTGGCCGTTTTTTAAAAAATTAATTATGTATTTAAAAGTTGCAGAATGGATTAATTGGGAGACTCCAAAATTGGCAGAGATAGGCAGGCAATGCAAAACAAAATCCTACATTGGGAAATAGTGGGGGGACAAAACTTAGATTTTGAAATGTGGGGGGGACATGTCCGTACGTATAATGGCTCCTACGCCCCTGGCTTATAAACTATTGTTTATTTTTTATTTCAGATTAACATTTGAGGGTAGCAATTTTATTCATAATGTTCAGAAAGTGAAAGCGACGCAACGTAACTTGAAAGCATTTTAGCCTAACTTACTATTCCTGCCAAACTTCCATGGTTGCATTTAGTGTTGCACTTAAATCCATGGTGTTGCTGATCTGTGGACACTGGATAGTTTATTCAAGGCACAATGTTTCTTCCTGGTTTATACATCAGTGCTGTGAATGCTTCTCACCACATTCTTCACTGCATTTTTAATAGGTGCATGTTTGTCCACCAAAGGATACAATAAACTTCCAAATGCTGACAATGCATTTTCAAAATGAACTTGTTTATAAATATCAATCCAACCTATATTATTTACATTTGTACAAAATGAATCTTTTCTGAATCTCTTATATGATGTTTTATAAATTACCTTTGGTTTCCTCATTTTCTAAGTTTTTACATTCTTTGCAAAATAAAACTTTTTGTCTTTAAATTTGTTTGTGCTTGAACCCCAATAAATGCTGCTTGCAGCTTTAATTGATTTTAGATTTGAAGATGAAGTTGCGATGTTAATAGTAGAATACGCCAGAGAAATGCACATTTCATATGGATTACATAAGCAGAGAGTCTGATTCTTTTAGTTTTGAATTGTTCTGTTAAAGTAGACATTCACGAGCTTTCTATATATTTCTCAGGTCTGTGAGGCAAGTACCTTATACGCTGTGTTTTGGACTTCAGTTTATGAGGGGCAAAGTCCAGTCCACCAGCCGCTCTGTGTCATGATAATCTATTTTCTACTATATTTACTTCTTATTTATTAAATCCAGGCAATTGGTTGATGAAAACATTGATTAGAATTAAGATACAATTAATAGAAAAAGCGAAATTCACTTTAAAAAAAGGCTCTGTGCTTTCTGTTTGAGGTCTCTGGGAAAGTTTTAAAGTCGCTTTCAGATCATGTCGGTAATGGACTACTGTCACGTCCTGTTCTGTGGAGGCCTACCCTCTTCCGGATGGGTAGTATTACTTTTTTGCGCAGTGTAGTTGCAAAGAATTACTAAAACTGGGTTACTGTGTCACGTAATGCCTTGTTCAACCTACATGATTTTCACAACGTTGGTCTGAACTGTGTTTCACACTACATGACTTGGTTTCAGTGAAATCAGAGTGTTTCAAGTTGTTTAGCTGTTCACACCACACAACACAACGTGATTGATCCACAACAGGAGGTAACTCACTACACGAGCTGACAACGCACTACATGGAGATACAACCACGATCGGATGATAAGAGCAAGCTGTTTCAGTATAATGGTACAGTCTAAATCCTGAAAATAATCAAATAAATAACGAGTTGACAACGACTCTGTCACCCAACGATTCTATCTTGTTGTCTACAAACCACGTTTTGTCACGGAAAAACACGCAATAAACTAACCAGAAATGACACGGAACAGCACGTGCGCCTATATGCAGCAAAGAAGAAAACACAACACGTGTAATAATGGACGTCAGACAGAAACTAGTGCTGCACACTGTTTGCACGACGACGATCTTCTGCTCTGAGGAAAAAATGCCAAAAAATAAATAAAAAGTAAGATTTACCTGGTGTCCTCAACCCATGCGTTGCTTATGATTGGCTGTACTCATGACATCACTAAGGTTGAGTCGCACGACGGCTCTGCATATCTAGCAGGCTAGAACATGTTCTGGGCTCTGCGAGGCGTCTGCGGAGCGTTTTGGCTGCGTTGTTGGCTCTGTCATACTGAACAGATTGCGAGCCGTCATCGTTGCAATCTCCCGTGATTGCACGCCAATTACACCCTGACCTGTCAGCGAGCTCACGATTTTGGAATCGTGTCATAAATCGGGGCTTGAAAATCCTGTAGTGTGAACTTGGCTTAACGCGCATTTCCCTCATTTTAAATTTAAACACTGTTTAATTTAATCACTGCACAATTCATACACTAATATTTTTATAATGTCTAGAGCTTTATTAAAGAAGTATGGATATCTAAACATACGTTTCAGTATTAAATGCATTTTCTGAGAATTGATATTTCAAGTTTTTACTGCAATATCTCATGTCCACAACGCTGGAATTGCCCAATTTTAAAGAATTTATCCTCAACTAATTTTTTAGGCGTAGGTCTACGTTATATTAACTACAACCAACAGTAATTTAAAATTGGTAGCCCTACATCTAACACATCACACTCCACGGTTATGGTGGCGATTTCAGTAGATTTACTCACTGAACATTGTTGTGGAAACACAATAAGAATGGAAACTAAAATATGGTAGTATCGTGCTGCAGCGCACATTATATCAGCTGCAGTTTTGGCGCCTCAGTCCCAATACTGTAAAACTTCGACATACATTCCAGACTGATCTCATGAAGTCAGCGTGTGTATGACACGCCAATTCATATTTCCATTTTTGGCATGCTATCAACACGGCATAATCGCTTTTCAGCATGTTTATTAACGCCATTGACTTAGCTATTATTACTGTATATATAAATATATGACTTACCTCAACCCCGTCCCTAAACCTACCCGTCACTGGGGTTAATGGCATTTATGACTGTTCCCTCATCATCCTAGGAAAAAAAAAAGATTTGAGATTTGCTTCGTTTCGCTCTGGACATTTGACGGCGTGTACAGACACGCGGAATCACTTGGACATTAATGGCGCAGGCATACACGCGGATAGCTCAAAATGCGTAGAGATAGAGCTCGAGTAAGTTTCGAGTCAAGTGGCGTGTATGTTTACGCAAAAGTCATGATGTCATGTTGCACATTCACATCACATGTTAATGCAGGGTAAAGTTACACTCACAGGACACTGTCACTTATTCACAATCACAAAAGTTCATTATTTGCTTGTGGTTTAAAGCTTTGTCAGGTAAACATTTCATTTTCGTGCAATCTGTTCTGTTCTGGCATTCTGTTCTGACATAATCACACTTTTTCTATTAACAAAATATTCAAGACCAAGTATAGGTACAGACTGTTTGTGGAAAATTATCTTTGACTGAAACTGTCCCCAATTCAGCCTAACAATGCTGCATTATGTAAGAACACTCGGCACATCCCTCACATTGATTAAACTGGTGATGTGGATGGAGAGGTGATAGGCCTATTCTGTGTGGTTTACTACAATTTAGTTTACTGTTTTCTATTTAGTTTACTATTGTTAAGAAAGACAGAGGCAACACTGGCAAGAACCTAAATGCCATCAGGTGACATAAAATGAGGAAATTTGAATAAAAACACTCTCTGCAGAGGAAATAGCAGTTTTAGAAGATAAATGTTAGTTTAGCATCAACTTTTTTGCTGTATATGCTGTTGATGTCTAAAAGATTAACGGAAAATTTTATTAATATTTTTATATAGAAAATGTATTATGTGTTCCATCTAATTCTGTGTTGTGATTTATTGTAGGTTAAATGAGTGTGGCTTTGACAGACAAAAGCTGTTCAGCTCTGGCTGCAGTTCTTGGATCAGAGACCAATCTGAAAGAGCTGAACATGAACAATAATAATCTGCAGGATTCAGGAGTGAAGCTGCTCTGCACTGGACTGGAAGAATCTCGAGTGTGAATTGCGAGATATCTGAGTAGGAGTGAGGACCACAGGAGTCACATGACTACCCCGTGAGATGTAGGGGTGCTCTGATCAGGATTTTTGGGGCCGATACACGATCCCCGATTACTGGAAGTTGTATCACCAGTGTCAGATTCCCAGAACACCAATTACAGGGTCTATTTGAAGACTTAATAATAATAATAATAATAATGCATTTTATTTATTGGCGCCTTTCTCAACACTCAAGGTCACCTTACAAAATCAACAATAAAACACTCAATCCAATAAAAATGTAAACATTTAAACAGTGAGAGCAAGCATTATAACAACATAGAATACAATTAAAAAGAACAGGAAAAGGATAAAATCCTAACAGTCAAAATAATCTTAAAGTTAAAGAGAGAGTATGCCTGTCTGAAAAGATACGTTTTTAAGTGAGTTTTAAAAATTGTTATGGATGTGGAGTGTTGGATGTAGTGGGGCAAAGAGTTCCAAAGATATGGGGCTGAATGACTGAAAGCTCTGCACCCCATGGTAACCAGACGAGCATGTGGAAGGATGAGCTGAATGGAGGAAGAGGACCTGAGAGAACGGGTGGGTATCTTGATATGAAGGAGCTCAAGTGAGATACTTTAGGGGCAAGATTATTGATAGCTTTAAATGTAAGGAGAAGATTTTTGTACAATCATGCATATTTAAAGGGAAGCCAATGAAGTTGCTGCAGGACAGGTGTTATGTGACTGGTGAAAGGGGTTCTGGTAATGATACCGAGCAGCTGTACCAGAATTGGACAGTTCGGACCAGTGTATATGAATGGATCTGTCAGGTAGCCCATAAAGAAGAAGCTGCAATAATGTAAGCGGGAGGTAACCAGGGTGTGAACCAAAATTTCAGCACTGTTGTGAAAACAGCACTTCTATCTATCATGTAGCATGTGGCGATATGGAGAAAAAAAGATCCATATCAGCTTTCCACGTTTCTTTATGGGCGGAAACCAATGGGAAATAGCAGAATAAAAGAGAGCTAAAAACGGAAGTGAAAAAAAAAAAAAAGAGGAAAAAGAAAACGGAAGTGAGAGAAGGAAGCACACGTGTAGGAGTTTGAAGTGAGACCCAAGTTACCTGAAGGACGTTGCTGCAATTATCTGCTGGAAATTCAGTGTGTACGCTGCTGGGTGCGATTGCCAAAGGGACGGGAGAATGGAGCTCTTCCTGGTTCGTTGCGTTGCCCGGAGCCACACTATCCAGTTTGGTTCGCCTGCCTCAGAATATTGAAGTGAGACTCTCACGCTACCTGAAAGATTGCTGCTCTTATCTGCTGGAAATCCTGTGTATGCGGTGTTGGGTGTGACGGCCAAAGTGACGGAGAAATACCGCTCTTCCTGGTCCGATTGCGTTGCCTGGAACAACACTATCCAGTTTGATTCGACTGCTTCAGGTACTGTTCTTGTTGTCCATCACTTTTAACCTCACGCCAAAGCCTTCGAACTCTTCTCCGAACTTTTTAATTTCACGTAAAAACTCAAAGCTCATTGTCCCGGCCAGAGATTCCCGGCCATTGCACAGACTGTTTCACGTGGAAACTGTACACACGCACACACCTACACGCTCCGAAACGCACGCGCATACACCAAATACATATTTATTTATTTATTTTTTCTCTGTTTTGTTTATTGCATTTTTTTTTGTGTTGTTGATAAAGTGGCCTCATGAAAGACTGAGGAATCGTGGACACTTGTGATTCAATGACTTTGACATTCTCTTTGAGTAAAAATCTGAATGTGAACTTGAAATTGTTCCATTGGTTTTGTCATGAAAAAAAATAATAATAACACAACTCTGTGAAAATTGAATTGTGGGTATCAGTTTATTATTTTTTTTGTATGTAACAGTGGTTGGAGCTATCCAGCATATATATATTTAGTTTTTCTTGACAAGTTGATCTTGTCTGGCGCCCGAATAATTGTTAAACCAAACCTAGCCTAATTGAAACTCATACTGGTTTGGTAAAGCCACCGTTACAGAAGTGGCGCCCGAACAGGGACCTTTGAAACTGTAAGACTCAGATAAAACTTGTTCAGTTCTTTGAAAAAAAAAAAAAAAAAAAAAAACTTTACCTTTGATTTTGAGTTTCCCCTAAAGGAATACTTAAAGGTTGGTTACTGCACTTGTGTTTGTGACTGTTTTTTGTTTCTCATATACTAAACTAGATTTGTAAAAAAAAAAAAAAAAAAAAAAAAAGGTTTTGTGAGAAAATAATTTTCTAAACTGTGGGAAATCATTTTGCGTTTTGAAACCTAATGGGTTTGGTGAATAAGTGAACACTAGTGTGAATTGGTGTAACAGACAGCGTATTCTTTATTCACACTAAGCTGTAAGTGTATTCTGTTGTGGGTTTTTCCAAACATTTGTACAGTGTTTTTTTTATTAACTTGCATATTTTTTTTTTCTCTTTCTTCTTTCATTGACTATACATACACTGACACACTGACTGCTTCAGATGGCAGCCACTCCCCCTCACTCTCCATCCACTTTTGTGGAGATGGAACCACCAGCACCAGACGTTGCTACCCCAGTCTGGCCTCCAGCATTTCGTCCTCCACTTTCTTCACAGGGACTCCTTCATGCTCCTCTCCACTTCACTCCCACACCAGCCAGCACCACTGACTTCCCAGGAACCCATGTGCGGTTTGCAAGCTCACCACTTGCTGCCAGTGCTCCTGCTCAACCCTTCACATGGGAACAGGAACCGAATGGCGACAGCATGCAGATATGTACGTCATCTGCGGCTTCAACTTTCTCTTCAGTGGCACAGCAAGACTTGCCTGGCATCTTATCAACTCCTAGAACAGGAATGCATCAACTCACTCAAGTGAAAGGAAACTGGGACACATTGACACAGCATATACAAACCCATGAGCGATCCATAGGTGAACTCACTAAAGAACTGAAAACCATGTCTGTACATCACGAGAGTCTGATTTCTAACCTCATGGATAAATTCAAGTCCAACCAACAGGAAGTGCTCACTCAAATTTCTAACTGCAAGCAACAAGTGAAGAAAGAGGCTGATCAACTCACTAACTCATTTAAGGATGTGTTTTCTGATGAACTTAACCAAGCTAAGACCACTTATGTGTCTGAAGTGAGGTTCATGATTGACCAACTTCAAATGGAGATTCAGCAAGACATCAAATCCTATCTGTTAACCCATCAAAGAAATCATGACCAGTTGTCTACAGAGCTCACCCAGTGCACCCAAACCACTAACACACTGTGTGCAGCTGTAAATAGCTTACAAACTGAACTCGAGAAAAGGTTTGAAAGACAAGAGAAACAACTGATTGATTTAAAGACCAGAGATTACTCACCCTTACCGCAGACCAGTCCAGTTGCACCTACATCACCAGTTACAGCCCCAGTGCTT
The DNA here is from genome assembly GCA_030378365.1 of Hybognathus amarus. Taxonomy (NCBI): domain Eukaryota; kingdom Metazoa; phylum Chordata; class Actinopteri; order Cypriniformes; family Leuciscidae; genus Hybognathus; species Hybognathus amarus. The sequence continues at coordinate 86,387 of JAQIUQ010003241.1, read as the reverse complement.
CTGACCACTCCAGATGCACCTGCATCCCCAGTGACCGCTCCTAGTCTTCTCACTGCTCCTGCAGTAAAAAGTGATCATCTTAAAATTACTTTTCCTACCTTTGGAAGACAGTCAGATGACTTAGACCCCTTGCTCTACATAACTCGATGTCAGGATTTTTTGGCTTTACATCCTCTTGCTGATGCTGACATCCTGGCCACTTTCCGTACTGTCCTCTACGGTACTGCCCGGGACTGGTGGGAAGTTGCACGATCCACTGTAACCACGTGGGATGAGTTTAGATCCGTTTTCCTCTCTGCTTTCCTATCAGAGGATTATGAAGACGAGCTGGCTGAAAGAGTAAGGACAAGAACACAGGGAGAAAGAGAGAACATTAGAGACTTTGCATTCACCTACAGAGCCCTCTGCAAGAGGTGGAAACCCACCTTGACAGACAGAGAATTGGTGAAAATGATATTAAAAAACATAAACCCTTACCTCGCAAGCCAGATACGCAGTCGAGTGAACACTGTCGATGAACTTGTGAAATTAGGGCAACAGCTCGAAAAAGACTATGAACAACAATTGCAATATGAAAAACAAATGAGTTCTAAGCAACCCATATCTACTCAGCAAAGACTTCTTTCCAACCGACCAGCAGAGAAACCTGTAGTGCAATGTTGGCGATGTAAAGGACATCACTCACCCGGCAGTTGTCCTAACTTTGTCACCTCTCAGTCCCAGTCATCTCAGTCCTCCAACCAACATTCTTCTTCCAGTAACAAGCGGACATCATTTCCACCCTCTAAAGGTACTTGTCCACCTGGAAATCGTTCAGTGTCTGCTACTACCTCTCGCAAGACACCAGCAACAGGTAAGAAACCACCACCTATTGCTGTTCCACAACAATTAGTTATACCTCTTGGCATTGGCACCTGGAAAGGAAAAGCTATTGTTGATACTGGAGCTAGTTACACTCTTATACATGAGAACCTCTGGAAAGAAGAGTTCCCTTCACAAAGACTCCGTCCATGGACTCAGGGTCCTCTCTACCTAGCCAATGGAGAAGCAGAAGCTCCATTAGGTTGGATAAACGTGCCAATCACCCTACATCAAAAAGTATTCACCATACCGGCTGTTGTTCTTTCATCCAAAGCCTTGGCATATGTAGTTGTAGTAGGATTGGACTTTATCTTCTTCAGTGGGCTGCAAATTAATGTAGCAGACCAAAGATATTCATTTCAGTCTAATCCTAAAGAAGAGTACCCTTTCCAGCCAACTAATGCCAGTGTACCAGTTAATAGTTCCCAACACCTACAGAAAAAGACTGGAAACCCTAACAGCCTCTCCTTACTAACTTCTGTTCCTCCTCAATTTAACACAGCTCAACCACCAGCCTACCTAGATGTAAATGCATTAATTGACACTGCTGTACATGACGCCCACTTACCTCCGGAAGGCAAGCAACAGTTACGGCGGATCCTCGAGTCAAACCCTCAAGTTTGTACCATGCGTCCAGGACGTACTGACGTTATGCAGCATCACACATATACTACACATCAAGTTCCTATAAAGCAAAGACCATACCGCACAACTCCTACTAAACAAGCTGTCATTAAAGAGCAGCTGGAAGAGATGTTGACTGCTGGCCTCATAGAACCGTCACACTCTGGATGGGCCTCACCTGTTGTCTTAGTCCCTAAAAAAGACGGAAGTCTTAGGTTTTGTGTAGATTACAGGAAAGTTAATGCCATTACAGAGAATGATGCCTACCCTTTACCCAACATCACTGAGATATTGGAATCATTATCTGGAGCAGCCATCTTCTCCACCATCGACCTTAACAGTGGCTACTGGCAGGTAAACATGGATCAGGAAAGTAAACCGAAGACTGCTTTCACAACTCAATCAGGACTGTTCCAGTTTAATGTTATGCCGTTTGGGTTAAAAAATGCCCCAGCAACCTTCCAAAGGCTGATGGAGAGTGTTCTAGGAGAATTGCGTGGAGACATCTGTTTCGTCTACATCGATGACATAATCGTTTACTCACCATCTGTAGCTCAGCACTTCATCGACCTCCAGGTTGTTCTTTACAAGTTGCAAACAGCAGGCCTAACCATTAACTTAAAGAAAAGCACGTTCTGCCTTCAGGAAATAACCTTTCTAGGACATGTCGTCAAAGTCCAAGGCATCACTGCAGACCCAAGTAAAGTGGAGGCTATACAAGAATACCCCGTGCCTACCAATGTCAAGGAGGTCCAGCGTTTCCTGGGGTTAGCCGGGTGGTACCACCGGTTTGTACCAAACTTCTCCAGTATCGCTGAACCCATAAATGCACTGAAAAAGAAAGGACATTCCTTTATCTGGTCACCACAATGTCAGCAAGCCTTTGAATATTTAAAATGCTGTCTTACCTCTCCTCCAATTCTTGGCCATCCTGACCTTCAACTTCCTTTTACAGTGTATACCGACGCCAGTGACACTGGATTGGGAGCTGTGCTGACCCAGCGCAAGGAAAAAGGATTGGAACAAGTTATTGCCTATGCTAGCAGGACCCTGAACAAGGCAGAGAAAAATTATTCAACCACTGAAAAAGAGTGTTTGGCTGTAATTTGGGCCTTAGAGAAATGGCAGCACTATCTAGAGCACAAACTGTTCACGGTCATCACGGACCACTCTGCACTACAATGGGTAATGTCTTCCACAAAAACCACGAGTCGCCTCATCCGATGGGCTTTGCGACTTCAGAGGTTTGATTTTATTATTGAATATCGAAAAGGGAAACTGAATATGGCACCTGATGCTCTGTCTCGGATTCACACCAGTTGTAACCTGTACACTAGCCCACAGGAGAATGCTGTATTTCCTATATCTCCAGCCACGATCTGGGACGAACAACACAAAGACTCTGTAATTACCAACACACTTCAGGCACTCGCAGAAAAGGATTCTCCTCTAAAGGATAAATATGAGGTACTGGAGGATAAACTCTATCACAAAACTCACTTACCGAACAATCAAGTTCATTATAGAGTCTTCATTCCTTCCAGCCTTGTGTCATCCATTCTACATCACTACCATTCGGACCCCTGGAGCGGTCATGTAGGTATCTATAAGACCTACAAGCGGATCCACGATGTTGCATTCTGGCCTGGGATGTGGACAGACGTAAAACGTCATGTTAAGAAGTGTATTAAATGTCAGACACTTAAGGGAGAGAATCGAAAACCTGTTGGAAAACTTCAACCAATCACCACCACTCATTGTAATCAAATGCTTGGAGTAGATATTATGGGACCAATGCCACGTAGCACCAAGCAAAATGTGTACCTCCTAGTCTTTGTAGACTACTACTCCCGCTGGGTGGAATTTTTTCCCATGCGAAACGCCGACGCACAGACGGTTGCCTTACTTCTCCGGAAGGAAATTCTAACCCGTTGGGGGGTGCCGGACTACATTCTGTCGGATAGAGGTACGCAATTTGTGTCATCATTGTTCAGAGAACTTTGCCAAAAGTGGAGTATCAAACCCAAACTAACAACAGCCTACCATCCACAAACAAACATGACCGAGAGAGTTAATCGTACGCTCAAATGTATGATTTCTGCCTATGTGGACAACAATCACAAAAAATGGGACCACTACTTACCCGAACTTCGTTTTGCCATTAATTCAGCTGTCCAGGAAACGATTAGGATGACCCCTGCAGAGCTTCAATTGGGGAGAAAACTGCAAAGTCCCATGGACAAGCTGTTACATGGTAAAAATCTAACTCCAGACTGCACATCTTACGACACAGTCCATCACCTAGCTGAGCTTCAGTCCAAAGCCATGGAATGCTGTAAAAAAGCACAAAAGAGACAGTTGCGAAACTACAATAAAAACAGGCGAGATGTCACACACAAGGAAAAGGATCGTGTGTGGATGAGAACTTTTCCCCAGTCTAGTGCCCAACGTCACTTTACAGCAAAACTGGCTCAAAAGTGGAAAGGGCCTTACCGTATCATCAAACAGGTCGGTCCTTTGAACTTCCAGGTAGCACTAGAGTCCACTGGCGAAGATGTTCGCATTGTGAATGTGTGCAACCTGAAGCCATGTTATCCCACAGCTGAAGAGCTAGACTACCAAGCGACGAAAAACTCAGTGAACTTTTCAATGAATCTTCTGATGAAGAGGAATTTGTTGGTTTTTAAATGATACACATTCCCACAACCCTGGGTTGTTTTTTTCCAGGGAGGGAGAGTGTGGCGATATGGAGAAAAAAGATCCATATCAGCTTTCCACGTTTCTTTATGGGCGGAAACCAATGGGAAATAGCAGAATAAAAGAGAGCTAAAAACGGAAGTGAAAAAAAAAAAAAAAAAGAGGAAAAAGAAAACGGAAGTGAGAGAAGGAAGCACACGTGTAGGAGTTTGAAGTGAGACCCAAGTTACCTGAAGGACGTTGCTGCAATTATCTGCTGGAAATTCAGTGTGTACGCTGCTGGGTGCGATTGCCAAAGGGACGGAGAATGGAGCTCTTCCTGGTTCGTTGCGTTGCCCGGAGCCACACTATCCAGTTTGGTTCGCCTGCCTCAGAATATTGAAGTGAGACTCTCACGCTACCTGAAAGATTGCTGCTCTTATCTGCTGGAAATCCTGTGTATGCGGTGTTGGGTGTGACGGCCAAAGTGACGGAGAAATACCGCTCTTCCTGGTCCGTTGCGTTGCCTGGAACAACACTATCCAGTTTGATTCGACTGCTTCAGGTACTGTTCTTGTTGTCCATCACTTTTAACCTCACGCCAAAGCCTTCGAACTCTTCTCCGAACTTTTTAATTTCACGTAAAAACTCAAAGCTCATTGTCCCGGCCAGAGATTCCCGGCCATTGCACAGACTGTTTCACGTGGAAACTGTACACACGCACACACCTACACGCTCCGAAACGCACGCGCATACACCAAATACATATTTATTTATTTATTTTTTCTCTGTTTTGTTTATTGCATTTTTTTTTGTGTTGTTGATAAAGTGGCCTCATGAAAGACTGAGGAATCGTGGACACTTGTGATTCAATGACTTTGACATTCTCTTTGAGTAAAAATCTGAATGTGAACTTGAAATTGTTCCATTGGTTTTGTCATGAAAAAAAATAATAATAACACAACTCTGTGAAAATTGAATTGTGGGTATCAGTTTATTTTTTTTTTTTGTATGTAACAGTGGTTGGAGCTATCCAGCATATATATATTTTAGTTTTTCTTGACAAGTTGATCTTGTCTGGCGCCCGAATAATTGTTAAACCAAACCTAGCCTAATTGAAACTCATACTGGTTTGGTAAAGCCACCGTTACAAGCATTACTTATAAAACTATATTTAACAACAATGTACATTAAGTATTACATTTAAGAGAAGACAATGTATCATGAATTGACACCTGTGTATTCATTTGCAAGCAACATGTCCAGCATATTAACCTCTTAACTGTTGCCAGAGCGCCGGCGCACTGAAGCATTTTTTTTTTTTTTTTTTTTTTTAAATAGTTCAAAGGTACTATCATATTTAATTAGGGCTGTCAAACGATTAATCGCGATTAATCACATCCAAAATAAAAGTTTGTGTTTACATAATATATGTGGGTGCACTGTGTATATTTATATATATATATATATATATATATATATATATATATATATATATATATATATATATATATATATATATATATATATACACACACACATGCTTGTATATTTAAGAAATATTTTCATGTATATTTTGTATATAGATTTATATATAATTTATATTATATATAAATATTTTATATATAAATAATATTTTTTTAGAAGATATAAGACTTAAGTTTCAGTATTTGTCCACTATTGTATTCTGAGAAACTTATTGGGACAGTTAACAGTCTTAATTTGTGTTCACGTATTATGTAATTAAAAAATGAGTTGATACCTTTAATATGAATTATGAGTGTCAGCCGCTCCCATTCAGAAAAAAAACTCCTGTGGTGTCGTCATGACAGCGCTTGACAAAACGACGTCCCTCAGGGCTTTTAGCTCAGCAATGTGCAGATTTGGAGAAAAATTTTGATAGATTTACATGATGTAGGTTTACATCATATTTCTATAGACAAGAATAATATTTATTGAATTTATACCCAAATGTGTCGATGTAATCTTTGAGTGCTGGATACTCTGATGTACTGTGTTTTCAATACATACCAGCAGCCTGAGGGCACCCTATGCACAGTATAGTCCATCTATGGTACACACGAAGAAGAACCATAACCATGTGACATGCCAGGAACCGCCTGACATAAACAATAGACCTTTCTCACAACTTCCGTATTTGTGACCGGAAATACGCAATTGTCGTGGTAATCTCCATAGTGTGCACCTGGTCCGCACAAGCCACTGAGGGCCTTCGTCCAGGGGGTTGGGCTGGGGGGACGGGCTGGGGGAACAGGTGCAGTCAGTGTGGTGTAGGTCTTTGCGCTGTGCCATGCAATGAGAGGTACCATACTCTCAAAAACTATAAACTGTGTCACCTAGATAACTGATTGGGCAGATAGCTGCTCAACTGATAAAAAATAGGCACATGCATTTTACTATGGCAAAGTAATAATTTACTATAGTTACTTATAGTTTTACTGTTGATTTCCTCTTTTCCTGACCATATGGAATGAGGATAAAAAAATAAATAAAAAAATCCTAAATATTACTGATGAAGTTATCAAAAATTAGTCTGTTTTACTTAAATGCAAATACATTTAAAATTATTAAGATGGATGACCACTTCCGGTTGTGAGAACGCTTGGCGCGCTTGTGCTGCCGCTTCACTCTGGTACCTGTCTGTCTGCTGCTGTTACGTTCGTGTTTTTGGATATGTTTTTCTCTGATTCAACCCTCCTGGATTATTCGCTGGACTATTCTCATACGCTCTAAACTTTTTGGATAACTGACCTGGGTGGCCCTGTGATCCTTCACACAGATCGGCTGCGAGTCCTCTCCGTCAATATCCTGCCATCACTCTCGACATCTGATACTGTGAGTCTCCACTCTCTATGTAATTTGTCTTTTGCGATGTCAATCCTTAGTATGGTTGGGTAGCCTTCCCTTCTGTGGATTGTAGTTTCCGATGCGGTTCTGGCTAACGCAGTGAAACCGATAAACTGTTGTGTTAGGTCGAACGGGTCATCACTCGTCATGTCGTCACATATCCACTGGCAGTTTCTGTTTCTGTTTTTGTTTTTTGGTGGTCTTCTCTGGTTCTTCCTGTCTGTTGATGAGATGAATCACTGTTTTTTCCCCAAGATGGCTTTGCAATATTCCGTTGCTCATCTCAGATCATTAAAAGGATTTTTCCGCTTGGCTCCTGACACTTATAAACGTTGTGAACAGCTTGAGGTTTTACGCCGACCTCGCTACATCCACCGGTCGCGGAAAAAACTTCGGAATTATCATTACTCGCCTCTCCAAAAATATTCCGGTTGTCTCTACCGTCACCCGTTTTCTGGATACATCATAAGTGGATAAAAGACATAGGCCTATCAACTTTGGAAATTTAAGATCTTAAGAAAACTTATTGTTAAAACTTAAGTTAAGAAAAAACTTATTGCAAGATTACAGTACGTCCAAAACTCAGCAGCAAGAGTTCTCACCTCCACCAGGCGTTCTGCTCACATTACTCCGGTGCTTCATGACCTTCACTGGTTACCCGTTTCATCTCGTATCCACTTTAAGGTATTGCTTTTAACATATAAGGCATTAAACGGTCTTGCACCCCATATTTGTCTGATCTACTTTGCACTTACCGTCCTGCACGCTCTCTCAGATCAACTGAACTTGGTTTACTGTCCATCCCTCTCTTTTTGATTATCTACAGTAGGTGGAAGGTCATTTAGTGTAAATGCCGGAATGCATTATGGAATTCTCTGCCCCTTTCACTCAGAAATAAATATCTCATCAGTGACTGCTTTCAAGACACAGTTAAAAACATATCTGTTTAACATGTACTTTGTTTAAATGTGATTATTTGTGTCCTTTGTGTTTGTAAGTTGTGTGTCAGTGTTTACATGTATTATAAATGTACCATGCAAAGCGACCTTGAGCTTGGAAAGGTGCTATATAAATAAAACTTCTTCTTCTTCTTCTTCTTCTTCTTAAATGTGTTTTACTACTAAAACATTGTGTAATATAGTAATAATTTAGTACTTTCTCCTATTTTATTGTTGGTTTCCTCTTTTCCGATCATTAGGAATGAGGATAAAAAGAAAATAAAGCATGTATATAAATTCCAACATCAATTCAAAATCTAATATTTCCTGAATATTACTGATAAACTGATCAAAAAGTAGGCTACTGTTCACATGCGTTTTACTACTATATAGTATAGTAATAATTCAATACTTTCTCCTGTTATTGTTGGTTTCCTCATTTCTCATCATTTGGAATGAGGATAAAAAATATATAAAACATGCAAACATGTTCAAACATCACTTCAATATTTACTATTTCCTGAATATAATGAAATTCAAGAGGGCCGACCCTCGATGCCCCCTCAGATCATGGCCGGGAATTTTATGTCTCGGCCATGATCTGACGCAACACATCATACCACCTCTGTATCCTTTCTGAACATTTGTATTTTGTATTTCTCAAGATTTTTCTAATATGGCGCCACCCATACCCCCCATAAACAGCCTCAAAACTGTTCTTCAGAAAGTCTATGGGTGATGTCACAGACGCTTTGTCCATATTTTTTAAGTCTATGATTCTCCGCTGTGATGCGATGATGTCATGCGTATTACAGTGCAGTGATTGGATTCGAACAAGCTCTTTCTCATGAATAAATGCAGAGAGTCGCTCAGAACCCGACTGATGTACAGAATCATTCTCTCATTCTCGGTAGCCAATCACACGCTCTGAAAGCATATGTATATATATATATATATATATATATATATATATATATATATATATATATATATATATATATTTATATATATATATCAGTGTCTGGGCCGTCAGGGCCAGCAAGGCCTTCTCTGCTGGCCTAAACACTATCAAAATCACTGACTTGCACTTTAATATATTTTTTCCATGAATGAGCATTAAATTGTTCCAAATAGTTCGCTGCGCTGCTTCCAGTAGTATTGCCATCATGCGTTGCCGGGTAAATAAATCTGCCTGGAGGCCTTCATAATCGACAGTGCGGGCGCCTGTAGTATAAAATGAAATGACAATGAAACCGTTTCTTTAACCAATCAGATAATCCGTCAGATATTAATCAGCCAATCAGATTTCGCTTTGACTGCAGCGGAGCCATCTTGCTGGCATATAATAACGTCTTTTTTTCTCGTTCTTTGATTGGATGCGCGTACAGAGCTTGTACTATTACTGGTAGCATCTGTAGCAAACTGCATAAACTAAATCTATATTCCTGTAGATGTAATAGTTTTTCAACCCACAAATTAATGTTTCTTTCCCTCCTCGACCTCCAGCAGAAATAAATCCCTTATTCAGCCTGAGCTAAACGCAGAGTAACGGAACTCTATTCAATCTCTCCGGGTAAAAACAGAACTGACTAATGTAAGTTATGAAACGAATGATTTTGAAGGCAAAAGTCCCGCTGATCTCATTGATTTCATTCAAAACTCTGTGTGAGAGCATGGGGCAGCTGTACACATCGTCATGTTTTGCGGTGACTGTGTGCTTTTGTCGACAGGCACTCTCAGCCATAAAGCGAATTAACTTATGCTAGAAACATGACGAGACAGACACGACATTGTTGGAACTGAAACACAGTTAGAACCTGTACAACAGTAATTGAAGTCTTCTTGAGGAAAGAAATAAGGATGGATTTTGTGTAAAAAAATAATCTGTAGTTTTTGTGAGTATGTTTTTTCCCCGTGGTGAATATGATTTTCTTCTTAATTTTTCTTATAAATGTATGATCGAAACTTTATTTTTTTCAAACATTCATACTATTGTAACGTCTGAAAGGGGACTATTGTAACCCTTGAACGACAAGATAAGGGAGCTTAACTTAACCGTTTCTGAACTTATAATCGGAATCGGAACGCAATCCACTGTACAGACGTTTATATATATATATATATATATATATATATATACACTCACCGGCCACTTTATTAGGTACCCCATGCTAGTAACGGGTTGGACCCCCTTTTGCCTTCAGAACTGCCTCAATTCTTCGTGGCATAGATTCAACAAGGTGCTGGAAGCATTCCTCAGGGAGTTTGGTCCATATTGACATGATGGCATCACACAGTTGCTGCAGATTTGTCGGCTGCACATCCATGATGCGATCTCCCGATTCCACCACATCCCAAAGATGCTCTATTGGATTGAGATCTGGTGACTGTGGAGGCCATTTGAGTACAGCGAACTCATTGTCATGTTCAAGAAACCAGTCTGAGATGATTCTAGCTTTATGACATGGCGCATTATCCTGCTGAAAGTAGCCATCAGAAGTTGGGTACATTGTGGTCATAAAGGGATGGACATGGTCAGCAACAATACTCAGGTAGGCTGTGGTGTTGCAACGATGCTCAATTGGTACCAAGGGGCCCAAAGAGTGCCAAGAAAATATTCCCCACACCATGACACCACCACCACCAGCCTGAACCGTTGATACAAGGCAGGATGGATCCATGCTTTCATGTTGTAGATGCCAAATTCTGACCCTACCATCCGAATGTCGCAGCAGAAATCGAGACTCATCAGACCAGGCAACGTTTTTCCAATCTTCTATTGTCCAATTTCGATGAGCTTGTGCAAATTGTAGCCTCAGTTTCCTGTTCTTAGCTGAAAGGAGTGGCACCCGGTGTGGTCTTCTGCTGCTGTAGCCCATCTGCCTCAAAGTTCCACGTACTGTGCGTTCAGAGATGCTCTTCTGCCCACCTTGGTTGTAACGGGTGGTTATTTGAGTCACTGTTGCCCTTCTATCAGCTCGAACCAGTCTGGCCATTCTCCTCTGACCTCTGGCATCAACAAGGCATTTCCGCCCACAGAACTGCCGCTCACTGGATGTTTTTTCTTTTTCGGACCATTCTCTGTAAAACCTAGAGATGGTTGTGCGTGAAAATTCCAGTAGATTAGATTAGCAGTTTCTGAAATACTCAGACCAGCCCTTCTGGCACCAACAATCATGCCACGTTCAAAGTCACTCAAATCACCTTTCTTCCCCATACTGATGCTCGGTTTGAACTGCAGGAGATTGTCTTGACCATGTCTACATGCCTAAATGCACTGAGTTGCCGCCATGTGATTGGCTGCTTAGAAATTAAGTGTTAACGAGCAGTTGTATGTGTGTACTCAATATCTCACAATAAGTCTTAATTCACATTATATTTCTGCAAACATTTTCACCTTAGTATTTTTGTGATTTGAGTATTTTGTGATCTGGTGAAATAAAGATGAAGATCTCTCTTCCTCTGTCTGTTTTATTTGCTGATGAAGATGATGTGACTTTACAGAATAAAGAGTCTCTTATTTTCTTCACTCTCTCTCTCTCTCTCTCTCTCTCTCTCTCTCTCTCTCTCTCTCTCTCTCTGCTAATGTAGGTTAAGCTGGTGTGATATGACAGATGAAGGTTGTTCTGATGTGACTTCAGCTCTGAAATCAAACCCGTCACACCTGAGAGAGCTGGACCTGAGCTGGAATAATCTAGGAGACTCTGGAGCGAAAAACCTCAGTGATCTACTGATGAACCCACAATTCAAGCTGGAGAAACTACAGTTAGTGTCATTATACTGTACAGCAATTACAGTGTGACTGAAGTTTATTTATTTGAAGACAGCAGGGCTTATGTTTCATTGGTTATAGCAGTGCACTTTCTGCACTTTCTAATTCCCAACAAATGATACAATGTACTGATTGTCTACACACAGAAATTTGCCTTTTCTACAGCAAATACACAAATAGAAAGAGTAAGTGTGGGAGACATTTGCCGAAATAATGAACGATGATGACCAAAGTGCTGGCTTTGTTATGTGTACGTCTTCTTGCTATGCTGTGTTGATACACGTCTATGGCCCAATGACGCTACGATAAGCAGTTACTACTTTGAAAAAATGCGGTCAGGAAGCGGGTCGGGTTCAATATTTTCTTACTTTTTTTGCGGTCTGAGTTGCAGGCGGGTTAGTTGAAAACATCGGTCGGGTGCGGGTTGTTTATACATTGACCCGCACATCACTGTTCCCTATTGCTCACATTTTTTATGTTTTTATCTAGATAGTCATTTTTGAATTACAAACATCTGATACAACGTACTGATTGTGTACATGCAGAAATCTGTCTTTTCAACAGAGAATAAAGAAGAGACATCAAATAAATAGTTAAAAATAAAACAGAAGAAACAGTGTCTTCCAGCGCACAGAACTAGTGTGACTGGGTTTTAAAACAGACTATTGGAAACTAAATGCTGCTGTAGCTCTTCAATAAGATGATCATCATAGATGTGAACTATTGTTATTTCTCTGTCTTCAGTCTGAGTTGTTGCAGTATTACAGAGAAACAGAGTCTCATCCTGACTTCAGCTCTGAAATCAAACCCGTCACACCTGAGAGAGCTGAACCTGAGCGGGAATAATCTAGGAAACACAGGAGTGAAGCACTTATGTGCCGTACTGAAGGATTCACACTGTAAACTGGAGAGATTGAGGTCAGTCACATACACATACACGAATCAAAATGCTTAAAATCACTTCAACTGTTTAAACTAGAACACATTAAAGCTACACTGTGTAACTTTTTTTGTTTATTTTTGATAATGAGCGACACCTGCACGACTCACAGGTCTCGTATCTCTCACGTCCCTCGGCCTCGTCCTGCTCAACACAATTATATTTGTACAAACATTTTCACCTTAGTATTTTGTGATCTGGTGAAATAAAGATGAAGATCTCTCTTCCTCTTCTGTTTTATTTGCTGATGAAGATGATGTGACTTTACAGAATAAAGAGTCTCTTATTGTCTTCATTCTCTCTCTCTCTGCTAATGTAGGTTAAGATGCTGTTATATGACAGATGAAGGTTGTTCTGATGTGACTTCAGCTCTGAAATCAAACCCGTCACACCTGAGAGAGCTGGACCTGAGCTGGAATAAACTAGGAGACTCTGGAGTGAAAAACCTCAGTGATCTACTGATGAACCCACAATTCAAGCTGGAGAAACTACAGTTAGTGTCATTATACTGTACAGCAATTACAGTGTGACTGAAGTTTATTTATTTGAAGACAGCAGGGCTTATGTTTCATTGGTTATAGCAGTGCACTTTCTGGGTTTCCCTATTGCTCACATTTTAATGATTTTTATCTAGTTACTAGAGTGTAGATAATACATGTTTAATTCCCAGCATTTGATACAATGTACTGATTGTGTACACACAGAAATCTGCCTTTTCAACAGAGAATAAAGAAGAGAGACGTCTTTTTAAAAATGAAAAGAGAAGAAACAGTGTCTTCCAGCGCACAGAACTAGTGTGACTGGGTTTAAAACAGACTATTGGAAACTAAATGCTGCTGTAGCTCTTCAATAAGATGATCATCATAGATGTGAACTATTGTTATTTCTCTGTCTTCAGTCTGAGTGATTGCAGTATTACAGAGAAACAGTGTCTCATCCTGACTTCAGCTCTGAAATCAAACCCGTCACACCTGAGAGAGCTGAACCTGACCTGGAATAAACTAGGAAACACAGGAGTGAAGCACTTATGTGCCGTACTGAAGGATTCACACTGTAAACTGGAGAGATTGAGGTCAGTCACATTCACATACAAGAATCAAAATGCTTTAAATCACTTCAACTGTTTAAACTAAAACACATTAAAGCTACACTGTGTAACTTTTTTAGTTTATTTTTAGCTAAAAACACTTAGTTCTTTAAAGAATATATGTGCTCATTAATGTATACATACAAGAGTCAAAATGCTTAAAATCACTTCAACTGTTTGAACTAGAACACATTCACATTATTTTGGCGAGCAGGACGAGGCAGAGGGTCGTGATTGATAATGAGCGACACCTCCACGACTCACCGGTCTCGTATCTCTCACGTCCCTCTGCCTCGTCCTGCTCGACACAATTATATTTGTACAAACATTTTTACCTTAGTATTTTGTGATCTGGTGAAATAAAGATGAAGATCTCTCTTCCTCTCTCTGTTTTATTTGCTGATGAAGATGATGTGACTTTACAGAATAAAGAGTCTCTTATTTTCTTCATTCTCTCTCTCTCTCTCTCTCTCTCTCTCTCTCTCTCTCTCTCTCTCTCTCTCTCTGCTAATGTAGGTTAAGCGACTGTTATATGACAGATGAAGGTTGTTCTGATGTGTCTTCAGCTCTGAAATCAAACCCGTCACACCTGAGAGAGCTGGACCTGAGCGGAAATAAACTAGGAGACTCTGGAGTGAAAAACCTCAGTGATCTACTGATGAACCCACAATTCAAGCTGGAGAAACTACAGTTAGTGTCATTATACTGTACAGCAATTACAGTGTGACTGAAGTTTATTTATTTGAAGACAGCAGGGCTTATGTTTCATTGGTTATAGCAGTGCACTTTCTGGGTTTCCCTATTGCTCACATTTTAATGATTTTTATCTAGTTAGTAGAGTGTAGATAATAACTGTTTAATTCCCAGCATTTGATACAATGTACTGATTGTGTACACACAGAAATCTGCCTTTTCAACAGAGAATAAAGAAGAGAGACGTCTTATTTAAAAATGAAAGAGAAGAAACAGTGTCTTCCAGCGCACAGAACTAGTGTGACTGGGTTTTAAAACAGACTATTGGAAACTAAATGCTGCTGTAGCTCTTCAATAAGATGATCATCATAGATGTGAACTATTGTTATTTCTCTGTCTTCAGTCTGAGTGTATGCAGTATTACAGAGAAACAGAGTCTCATCCTGACTTCAGCTCTGAAATCAAACCCGTCACACCTGAGAGAGCTGGACCTGAGCTGGAGTAATCTAGGAAACTCAGGAGTGAAGCACTTATGTGCCGTACTGAAGGATTCACACTGTAAACTGGAGAGATTGAGGTCAGTCACATTCACATACAAGAATCAAAATGCTTAAAATCCAGTGGTACGAAGTACTCATACCATGTACTTGATAATGTACACATACCATGTACAATGTAAAAGTAAAGATACTCAAGGTAAAGATATTACTCAAGTAAAAGTAGGAGTGCTGCCTTTAAACATTCACTTGAGTAAAAGTACAAAAGTATTTGCCTTCAAATGACTTAGTATCCAAGTACTTTGATTTTTTTATGGCTATAATGTCCTATTATAATTTGTCACAAGACTCTTGCTTAACTCAGTCTAAGTGAAGACTAATGACACTTTTGGCACACCAATCTACTTAGATGAAATGACATTAATTAGTCTGATGTGTGTGTGTGTATATATATATATATATATATATATATATATATATATATATATATATATATATATATATATATATATATGAATTGAAATATTTTTTTTGTGTATGTTTAATTTTGGAGGGAATGGGACTGTTGTTCCCATAAGGTATAAAACATGTAATATAATTAATACAATATATTTATGAACATTTTAATGTTATGATACATTCACATAAACCAGCACAACGCCATTAACACACACACATATATATACACACACGCACGCACACACACACACACAAACATACATACATACATTCTATATATATTTATATTTTATGTTATGGGAGCAGCCAATTTCCCTCCGAAAATAAACACAAAAACCTATTAATGCAGTGTTTCTGCTAGGCTACTCCCCAGAAAAAAGAGGTATTATATGCTAAGTCATTTTAAAGTTAAGTCATTTTCAGTGGCAACGTCAGCAGACGTACATTATGCGTCAATACTTACTGATATTGCTGCAAATAATACTGCTCTTTGCCCCGCTTAAAATCATTGTCAACGCGATTTGTTTGGAACTATTGAGAGCTACATGAATAGCGTGACCGCGCGGCAGAGAGATCACTGTCACAACCATCTATGTACGCAACTCTCATATATAACGGCTCTGGTTCACGCTTAGTAGATATAGCCAAGGCAAGTTAAAAAAAGCGCGTGCGCTGTACTGTGATTGGTGGCTTGTTTGACAAGATACGTTTTTATCCACTCATAAATAAAAAGGAACGACTGATTTTGAAAAAGTAGTAGAGTAAAAAGTAAGATATTTGACTTTGAAATCTAGTGGAGTTAAACTAAAAGTCTCCCAAAATGTAAATACTTGAGTAAAGTACAGATACGCAAAAAAACTACTTAAGTACAGTAACGAATTACATTTACTTCGTTACCACGGCACTTCGTTACCACTGTTAAAATCACTTCAACGGTTTAAACTAGAACACATTATTCTCAATATCTGACAGTGAGTCTGAGTTCACATTATATCTGAGTAAAATTCTTCACATTCATGATTTGTTTGTAAGATAATCTCTCTTCCTCTGTTTGTGTCTCTCTAGCTCTATATACTGTGGCATTACAGATGTTTCTTCTTTAACTCAGTCTTTGACTAACTCAAAAGCACTGCAGTTTTTAAAAGAGCTTGAGCTGAGAGGCAATGAGATAGGAGACTCAAAGCAGCGGCTCAGAGACGAGCTACGAGACTCAAACTGTGTCCTGAGGTGAGGAAACATCACTGAGATATTAAAGACATCTTCATTTACCTCTGATATGTGAACAATCCTTTCAAACATTCGTGAAAGGAAATTATCATTAAGATTTGTTGCAACAAAGGGTTTGTGTGAGAACATAATGTGAAGTTATTGAAATGTTGAACACAAAGGAGGAAAGAGAAGAAAAGCTCACTGTCACAGCTTTATACATCAACACCTGCTTTATGAACTGTGTCAGTAGAAGTGAATCATTTCAGTGTGAAACAGACTTGGTCAGATTGTAGGAAACGCTGCACTCCTGCTAAAATCAGTGCAGTTCCAGCTTCAGCTCACAGCGTCCAGCTCACATGAGCAATGTCTCTGTCTCTAGTGTGTTTTTACTGTGACAAGCAACACGTCACACTACTCTACACTTACTTTACTCTCAGTTATTTACTAAGAGCCTACAAACATGTTTAAACTAGAGGACAAACGGCTTTAACTAAAGGTTTGTGTTTAACTCAGAATAACATTAGTATTTGCTCGCTGTGGTTTATTCCATACGCCGTACACTCATTAGTTTCTCCTTTACAGAGACTCAAATAGGAGTCGCACTGACACACACACACACACATATGAACATGATTCAGGCTTTACATCTATTATATTTAAAAACACAAACAAATATCTCTATCCAAGATCATGTAAAGTCAGTAATTAATCTGATTACAGGAATTCAATTTAAACTTATTTTTACTCAAAAAACAGTAATTGAAATATAATAATTTGCACTTTGTTCCACTGAACACTGATTGTTTTCTCTTCTGTTCCGCTTTACAGATGATGTAGATGAAGATCGATCACCAAACACTCAGTGGATTTACATCAAGGTTTAAATCTGTGAAATCGATACATGAGAGGAGCAGAAACCATCAGGTGATCCACAGAAGAGTCTCACTGCTGTCTATGAGGAGAAATACATGTGTAAATGTGTTTCATACAGGTGGAAGAGACTCAGACTTCACTATTAAATAAAGCAGCTGTGTGTGTTAGCATGCGTATTAGAAACATGTGATATTGAATGATTAATGTTGGTTTATTATTCAGCCAAATGATGGTTTAGTTGTAATTAAAGGTGGAACAGAGGAAGAAGCTCAGATGAGTGTCAGCAGAAATCTTCACTATCAGGCCTGCAAATATAATAATGTTTAGACTAAACTCAGAATATATATTATTAACCCAGTCATTCATTCATAAATAACACAAGCACTTTGTAATTACTATAAAATGTTCCAAATTCACTTTAACCCTAAAACCAGTTATTCTTGACAAATGTGGGCAAAATAGTTTTGATTTATTTTTGAAAAATACTTCCCTTGATATGAGCAGACAAAGACTTGGCTACTTTTCCTAAGTTTGACTCCTGAACACACACATTTTTTTTTTAACTCAATTCTACAATGTTAAGTGGGTGAAAAAAACTTCCTTAATCTTGTATTTGGGTCAAAAATGGGCACCCATAGAAATGAATGGGAAAAACTGTAATTCTAAAATAAGCCAAAATAAGACACCAGGTGACAGCAAAGTCACTTCATCTTTAGGTTTTAGCTCTAAGAACTTATTGGAACTTTATATTTTTTTTAAAAACATACAAATAAGCATAATTTACATAGAAAATATGGTACTTTTTGAAGTATATAAATTCAAAAATACCCCCAAAATAAAAAACACCATAAATGGATAGACAAAACTTTATCGAATACAGTGATATAACATTTATAATAAATAAAAATCAGTATCACACCTGAGTCCTCTGTGCCCACATTTGTCCTCAATTACAGGATTAAGGGCTATGAAAGTGAATACGGTTTGAGGGTTAAAGAGGCAGAAGCTGTTATTGCTTAGATTGTTTTCTCTCATAAAGAGAATTGTTCTTTAGCGGTTAATGAATCTACTTTCTATAAATAAAAAGGGGTCACTTGCGCTTCAGCCTAGTTGGTTCTCACAGAACAGGACACAAAAATCTGGGAAGGAAACCCAAGGTCTAGCTAGGACCAAGGAGCAGGACCGGGGCACACAATGTTTGAAATGATTTTATTAAATGACGTTTTGACGTCCATGCGTCATCTGCAGAGTCAAACAGTCAATGGCAATGATGTACAGAATTTAAAGAGTTAAAGTTCAAGGTATTGGCCACTGGCCTGAGTGGGTGTGGTACATCAATTAACCAATCCTATACAAGCACTCAGGACTAGACAGAAAAATGCAGAAAAAGGTTATATGTGATATACCATCTTATTTAGGTGACACATCTGGCATATTGAGACTTTTAGATTTGTTTGAATGTGACCATGATTTCATGCTGGCAAGATGAGTCACACTTTGGCAATGTGTTTTTTATGTGCGCTGAAAAAGAGGAGAAAGCGAAAGAAAGAGAATATGGATGTGGTCATGGTTAGGGGAAAGAGGACAACTTGGCATGACAATCCTGCAAACGGAGCTTAAGGAAAGTAGTTTTAAAAGTGTTAGAGCCAGGCATGGCGCCATTTCATCTTGCGTTTGTCTTGTCTAGTCAGTAGATGAAGGTCGAACAAAAACACACTGTGAGATGATCATGCTGAATTTATGACACTGTCAGAACATTATCACAGGAGATTTCTTTTCACTTTCCTTGAGAAGCTGCTTCAGGAAGTTGGATATGGTGAAGATCTGATTATATTATAGGCCAATTAAACACATAGCCTACCCTAATTTAATTTTAAAATATATATACTTTTTTTCTTGTAAATGTAAATTTTAAATTTAACAAAATAATAATCTTAATCAAATTCTTAAATGTAAATAAATATTAATAATACCATCTTGCAAAATTCTCAACTTTTTGTTAAATGGTCTCTCCTGATATAACCTTTTATAAATAATTTTATAAGAAATTCCTTTAATGTCAGATCCAATCCTCCATGTAAATCAAAATGGCTTAAACCTCATTGTGTGCTGTATCTTCGCACCGCAATTGGACATATACTGTAAATATGAATAATAATTGTTTATTTTACTTTATTCAAAGTAATTTACAAAATGATTCATAGATGTTATCCTGTAAATGCAGACATTAGTAGATATATTCATACTGTTTGTGATAAATTTACTTTTTGAAACGCATCATTTTGAAGATATTAAACATTTAGTTTTTGTATTGCACATTTCTCAATTTCTTTTTGGATTGACTTTAAAATAGACATGACAAACTTTTAATTTAGAACCTCGTGACAATTTCTTTGTTTTCAAAATCCTTATTTTTCTGAAAAACTAAATTAGCCTATATTATTATTTTGGCAAAGTTTTATTTATAAATAACTCAAAATAAACCCTCATCTATTACCTTGTATAATATTGATCTCACAGTTTACACTCACAGAAACTCTTTAAACACTGAGATCACAAAACAGAAAGCTTATAAAAACAATAAAAAATGTAAAGCTTGTATGCATAACTGTCCTAATATTATACAGCACCTTTTTTCACAGTATTTTTATTTATGTATGTTAATTTTATAGTTGTTTCTTTGTTTTACACACTTTGAACTGTACAACAATGTCTTGTATTTGTCTTGTACTTTTAGCATTGCACTTGTCTGTAATTGAACTAAATAAATCAAAAGATAAGATAATACAAAAAGATCTTCAAAAACTCAACAGTAAATGTCCAGCAGAGGGAGCAGTTTTGCCACGGCCGTCACTACAGAAGCTGGACAATCTATTGTTGAACTAAACTGAACTTCAAATAAAGACCAATCAACGTTTCCTCAAATGCTGTTAGGAAATTGTGTGCATTTTGTGTTAAAGACACACTGGAGATCTGTGACGTGTGCGAAAGGAAATCCAGTTGAGAAAAGGTGGAGTTTAAGCGGCTCATGAGCATCAATTGTCAAAGACGTTTGACATGTCAGATTTGTAATAGCCATCATCTTACAGCACTTCGTATTGATGGAAAGGAAAATCAAATGAATCAAAAGCTGGCAAGTTTGAATCAAAGAGTCATCACTGTCCAGTGCTTTAGTTTCCATGGACCGGCTCAAAGGACTGTGCAGTTCCAGTGAAAGCAAAGTTACAAAAGAAGGGAAATAAAACTGAACTGACTTACACACGTCTTGATCTCGGCGGCTCGGCATCATTCTGCTCTGAGAACTGATGAGAGAAGTGAACGATCCTGGAAGAAGATGGATGGATACAAACAGCGGGTCAGGAAAAAACAGTTCCCTTTCGTCAGTCACTCTAGAGTTACGTTCGAATGACGGAGAATGAGGTTCGCATAGAAAGCCAATCCTCTTCGAGTATTTAAAAACGAGCCAATGGCGTGAAAATGCCATGGGTCTGGAATTTGCATAGCGTATCTCCGCCCCACCTTCAGTGTATAGAAATGGTAAATGGACTGCATTTATATAGCGCTTTCATAGACCTAATGGCCACCAAAGCGCTTTACATAGCCTCACATTCACCCATTCACACACACATTCATACACCGATGGCGGTGTCAGCCATGCAACGGCGCCATCCAGCTCGTCGGGAGCAGCTGGGGTTAGGTGTCTTGCTCATGGACACCTCGACACTTGGTCAGGTGGAACCGGGGATCGAACCACCAACCTTATGGTTTGTAGACAACCTACATGAACCACTGAGCCACTGCCGCCCCCTAAAAGGAGGAGGCGGAGCAAGCGCAGTATGTTTTCGCTTCAGAGCCAAGAGAACCTCTTCACTCCACAAGCCACTGAGTTATACTCTTCGGACGATCGTCCTCTCCAGTGTTGGTGTGACGGCGGATCCCCAGTGAGTTTCTGCATTGCCTGCGATCTGTGCAGTGGTCTAACCAGACTTTGCGTTTCTCTCTGGTCGCCTCAGCACTGCAGAGTGAATTTCCTCCTCTCTCTGAAAAGAGCTCCCCGTGGCGCGTCTTTTTCAAGATGCCTCGCCTGTGTTCTTCTTGGTTGCAGTCGTTTCCTCTCCTCTTCTGATGGGCATGAGCGTTGCTTTGTGTGTCTGGGCTTTGAACACGCAAAGGCAGCGCTTGTGGATGATTCATGTTCTTTTTGTGGGAACTTGACCATCACAACACTGAGATCTGAGACTCAATGATCACACTGTGAGAGTCTCCCACCTCGCGTTACCCGATCGGCTTCCTCTTCGAGGGGGAGCTCTTCAGTTCGCGGACAGGGTGATCTGACGGTTACGGTGTGAAACAAAGCCCCGGACGCTCTCTTCAATGTCGATCGCAGCGTCACAAGGTGGGCTAGACTCCTCGGGAAGTGAGGATGCGGCTGCGTTGCCTCCCTTCGGGAGTGCCAGCTGCGCCCGTGTGATCCCCAAGATGACGGCCATACTTTCTCGGGCCGCCGTGAGCATCGGGCTAGAGTGGAGTCCTCCGCCCCGTCCCGATCGCTCGCGCGGATGGATGACTGGTTTCTGGGCAAGGCTGCCGCTTCACGGCCACAGCCGACCCCAATTCCTTTCTTCCCGAGCTGCATGGGGAGCTGACAAGGGAGCTACTGCCTCCACCCAGCTGTCGGCACAGACGCCTCAGCCTGCTCGCCGCCGAGGACGCCCCCCTGCCGCTCCCCTCCCTCCCGCACGGCTCTCAGCAGCAGCCTTCACCCCGGCCGCGTCGTGGAGGAGGCCGCAGGATGGCATCACAGCCCCCTCAGGCTCCGTGCCCCGCTAAACACCAGGCCAAGCGGCGTTCCTGAGACGGGCTGCTCAGTGATGGCTACAGAGTTTTTCTCAGGAGGCGGTAGCAGGCCCCCTCCTTCCCCCGGTGGAGGGCAGGGGGGAGAATCTTTTGTTCTCCGCTCCCCCAACTCACCCTGAGTTGGTTAAAGAAAGACTTGACACCATCACTGAGCACACAGAGCAGGACGGGGGCGTGCACTAGCGCTCTCGTTCTCCTCTGTCTCTGAGAGTGCGGAGCGGCTGTCGTCTCCGGAACACGCGGCTCCCCTCCCCTCTCTATCAGCAGACCTCCGGCAGAGCAGACCCCCGTGGAACGCTGGTCCTTCCTGGTCTCCTCTGTCCGGGGAGCGGAGCTCGATTGTGCACCAGCGGGCGCGTATCTCCCCTGCGTCTGCCGATCTCTCCATCCCGCTGCCCCTCCGGGGAACGCCTGTGGATCGGATGATCCCACTGGATCGGTTCCTGGGAGCTTGGCTAGAGCTCCCCGGCCTATCCCGCTGGGTCGCCCGAACGATCAGGCTCGGCTATGCGATTCAGTTCGCACGGTCTCTTCCCCGTTTCCGGGGAGTCCGCTTTACGATGGTCGGTGCGCAATGCCCCGGTCTTGAGAGTGGAGATTGCCACCCTGCTGGCGAAGGCTGCAATCGAGACTGTCCCTCCAGCCGAGATGTGGTCAGGGTTCTACAGCCCCTACTTCATTGTCCCCAAGAAGACCGGTGGGTTACGACCGATCCTGCACTGTAAGCCTCTCTGAGCATGTGTCTTCCCTCGGCGAGTCACCTTGCCACCCCTGGAGCTAAAGTCTAGCCACCCTACGGGTTGGTGACTCCCAGTTCCTCCATATGAAGCCCCCGGGCCATATGTGTATTCTTAAGTCCTCCCTACGGGTAGGCATGCTGCGGCATATTTCCCTGGGATATGCTCCCCAGTGTACCTTCGTATTCCTGTGATAAGTAGGACTCCTCGTCAGTAAGTGCGGAGACAGGGCTCGCCTGAGTTCAGTCTCGGCTCCTCAGCGAAGACATACTGCAGTTGTGTCCGCTTCCTCCTTTTTATACGCACGAGGTGGGCGGAGATGCAAATTCCGCAGACCCATGGCATTTTCACGCCATTGGTTTGTTTTTAAATACTCAAAGAGGATTGGCTTTCTATGCGAAACCCCCATTTCCGTCATTCCGAAGTAACGTCTCTCCTCAGGGAACGAGGGTTACATAAGTAACCGAGACGATTGTTATAAATAAGTTACAGTTAATTAATACTAGATACAAAGTTTTTTATTCGATAGAGAGTAGTTATCATGATGGACGTCTCAGCCCCTGAGGTGATGGATATTGAACTTCAACAACGACGGAAAAAAGACTTATGAGCGAAAATTCTCTCCTACGCTTGTCAACAGGAAAAGGGAGGTGAATATGATTCGACTCCAAATTCACCATCCAAAGCACCTCCGTCAAAACAAAACAAAACAAAATAAAAAAAAACAAGCAAAAAGTGATGCAACGGATGAACTAACGCTAAGTCAGGTACAGCAAAGCATCATTCAGATAGACAGTCATCCGAGGAAATAAAAAGCATGGTAAAAGAAAATTCTACCAGCATCAATTTGTTGAAAGAAGCGTTAGAAGTGGTGCAATCTGAAATTTTCGACATTCGGAAGGAGAATGAAGAGTTGAAAAACAAAAACGAGGAGAATCTGAAGCACATCTCTGAAATGGAGGAGAGAGATAAATGATCAGGATCGGTACTATCGGACCTCAGCGTGGAAAGGAGCAAAGGGAAATGACTTTCTTAAGAAGAACAAGATGCACTTCAAAGAGGACCTCACGATCAAAGACAGGGCTGATCGCGGAATCTCCTTTGGCCTTCGAATCGACAAAGCATGGAAAAGAGGGCAAAAGGGCCTTCTTTGTAGGAATCAAGGCAATTGTTGATGGTAAAGAAATTAAAAGGTAGGCTAAACCACTGCACCCTTATTATGGGTTTTGATTTCTGAATCTTAAATTATTAAACGAGAAGTAACTGTTTGCTTTAGGTTATTCTTTAAAACTTGGATGAATTATATACGTTTTTTTATTTTTTTATTTTTATATTCATTTCGTAATGTGAAATTACAACAACAGGAGGCTGTTAGTCCTTTTATGTTACTCAAATTTAATCTAAAAGGATCTCAAGAATGATACTGAAATGTGATGGTTTCTCATAGTGATGGAGTAAATTTACCCTTTATACACTCTCTACACTTTCAAGTTTCAACCTTAATTTGCTCATTGTTCACCTAATTGTTTTATTAGGGTTTTTTTCTGGTATTGTTCAAGTTTGTCAGTAACAATATTTTCTGTTAATGCTAGGGGATTATGTGGCATGCTGAAAAGGAAAGCTCTATTTTTGTTTTGTAAAGGTAAAGAAGCAGATTTTTGTTTTATTCAAAGAAACGCATGCCTGCCAAGATGATGCACTTTTTGGAAGAATCAGTGGGGTTGTGACATTTGGTTTTCTTTTGGTACTTCAAATAGGACAGCAGGTGTCGCTATTTTAAAGGATAGATTTTCAGGGAAGGTTATAAGTCACAAAACAGATAATCAAGGTCATTGGATTGCTTTACTTATTGATATAAACCAAGCTAAAATTATTATTGTTAATATATATATATATATATATATATATATATATATATATATATATATATATATATATATATATATATTGAATCAATATTTGGAGGTATACAAATCCACAATCACTTGTATATACGTAGAGTAATAGGGACAGATCTCAGCAATCGCGGTATTGATTTTTGGCTCATTTCAGAACACATAAAAGAGAGAGTTGAATTTGTTACTATTGAACCATCAGTTTTAACAGATCACAAAGGCATATTCATTAAAATGAATGTGGTGATCTCTCAATCAAGTGGAGTTAAACGAGGATATTGGAAGCTAAATAATAGTCTATTGAAACAAAGATTTTTGCGACCAGATTAAGAATTTAATTATTAAATATTGGCAACAAGCTTCTTTGACTCAAACTTATGGGAAATTATGGAACAGACAAAATTTTAAATAAGGAAATTAACAATTATATATGGAAAATCTGTCAAAGAAAAAGAAAGAAGAAAATGAAAACAAAATAATTAATGAAATAATTTCCCTCACTTGTAAAAATAACAAATATGTCAAGCACTGAAATATTAAAGCCTGCTACATTGCAGAATGAGCTGGATAACATTTATTAAGAAAAAGCTAGGGGTGCGTTTGTTCGGTCTAGACAAAAATGGATGGAAGCAGGAGAAAAAAATACTAAATATTTTTTTGTTTAGAAAAAGAAATAGAGAAATAACTTCCGGAATGATGGCTTGACAGGGGAGTTTTATAAACATTTTTGTAATGACCTTGCACCCTTTTTACTTGCAGTTTTTAAAGAAGCGCTTGATTTGGGAGAAATGCCTGCATCACTAAAACAAGGGGTAATTACATTTATACCCAAGCCAAATAAAGATAGATTAGTCTTAGAAAATTGGAGACCAATTAGTTTATTAAATAATGATACTAAATTTTTTTCTTTATTTTTTGCAAAAACACTTAAGAAACATCTTAATACAATAATTGATGAAGAGCAGTCCGGTTTTTTGAAAGGTCGTTACATTGGAAATAATATTAGACTAATTTTAGATAATGTAAAGATTTGAATCAAAGAAGCCGGCTGAATTTTGAACCTATTATTGAGAAAATTAAAAACAGATTCAATCTGTGGCTTATGCGAGATCTGTCCCTAAATGGTCGTATTCTACTTTCAAAAGCAGAAGGGATCTCAAGGTCTGTCTATATATCTATGTCAGCAGATGTTCCAAATAATGTTCTCAAGGAATTAGATAAGAACCTTTATGATTTTATTTGGAGGAAGAAAATACACTATTTACGGAAAGATATTCTAAATAATAATAGAGACTTTGGTGGCCTTGAGGTTTTAAATTATACAGATTTAAATAATGTGTTTAAAATGAAATGGATAATCGAATTTATTAAAAATAAAGATAGTATATGGAATGTTTTCCCAAATTACATATTTAACTCTTTGGGTGGCATTAATTTTCTATTAAAGTGTAATTTCTCAGTAGAAAAAATCCCTGTTAAATTGGCAAACTTTCATAAGCAGGCACTGCTGGCTTGGCAATTAATATACAAACACAATTTTTCACCCGCATCGATACTTCATATGGAACAACAAAGATATCTTGTACAAAAAAAGTCAATCTTTAATCAGACATGGTACGACAATTGAATTCTTAATGTTAATCAGTTGCTTAATGAACAAGGTTTACTTTTAACATATCCTGAATTTCTCAATAAATTCATGATTGTGAGGCCAACAGAATATGCTATTGTTTTAGATGCAATCCTGGCAGAGTTGTTTCACTTTTACGAAATCCTGGATTATGCCCTACAAATATAGATCGTCAAATCAGTTCTTGTTTTGACACAATATTTATTGGGGATATTAATATATTAATAGATAAATGCAGTAACAAATATATTAGAAATACTTTAAAAACAAACTTTTTGCCTTGGTCAACAGGTTTTTGGTCATCTAAATGTGAAAATATTAATTGGAAAAGAGTTTGGTCTATAACAAGTAAGTTTTATAATTATAAAGTTAAAAAAGTTACTTATAAAGTTACTTACTTATAAAGTAAGTTTTAATTAGAGAGGTATCATATAAAATTGTACACAGAATTTACCCTGTCAAGGAGTTACTTTCTGAATGTTTCCATTTGAATATTGAAAACTTGTGCGAATTTTGTGGCAATGCCAATGAATCTGTAACTCATCTTTTTTTAATTGTATTTATTCAAAAATGTTTTGGTTGGATGTTTGAAATTTCATTTCTAAGTTGTTTGAAACATGTCTACGAATTGAGCTTTTTGATGTTGCATTTTTTGTACAGGACAATGTTGACTCCAAAAGTACCATGTGCTTCCTTATACAACATTTCATATTACTTGGAAAATATCACATTCATGTGAAAAAATGGACTAAAGCTAAGCCAAGCTTTGAACACTTTATGAAAGAGATTAAACTATATGGTAGTTCATTAGATAAAATTAAGACACAAAAAAGCAAGAAAGACATATGAAGCATTCTGTAACTTTAAATTATTGTAACTTTACCCCTACACCCCCCTCACCCTTTTTTTTTCTTTTAGTTTCTATTTGTTGTGGGTTGTATTGTCATGTAAATCTCTCTGTAGCCTATATTCTCTGTTGCAATAAAAAAGCAAATAAGTGACTCTGAAACTCTAACACCGAGTAATGTGTAATTTCTTTGCATCTTCTTTCTAAAACAACATGCGAATTACTTGACAAAAAAATTATATCCTGAGAAAAGTGGATTTTTAGGGGTATTGCTCCATAGACCTCATTCATTCTGCACTCCGCCTGTGAGCGCCCTCATATGGAACCAGAGTGGAAATGCAACAGTTCAGAACCCGGAAGTTTAATGTGAGTGGGAGTTCTCGTCATATTAGACTTTTCTTGGCAAAACGAAAGTAACAACCGTTGACACCTAAACCTGTCGCTCACTGGATTTGATTTCATCTATGATTCAGGAAACATGTCTACAGATGTCAATTTAGCACAATGCCTACCAAATCTAATAACACTCGAGGCCATTTATGTGTTTAATCCACAATCCATCGAGACCAGCAAGAGATTCTGAGAACGACGCGCGCGGACTGACAACAAGCGTTACTGAGTTTAAAATACTGATAAATTCTCTTCTTAGCGGACAAGACTGCAAGTAAGTTTATTACATTCTCCATTACAGTCATTTTTTTATTATTAGGAACTGCATTTTGTATATTAAGCGAGATTTAAATGTGAAGTTACAGAAGGCTGTTCTTCTGCTAACGTTACTCTGAACAGAAGAAGAATCTGACAGAAATTACAATCTTTTGACGTAAAACACAAAAAGTTTTATTGAGAAACGTTTATTCAACACGAATATGTTTCTAAAAAGATTTCTCCCATTTCCTCTTCCGCGTTAGGCTGTTGTTTTTGTGATGTGAAATCGAAAGTATTTTTGAAGCAGACATTTACAGCAGACAGACTAGACGAAGCCTAACGTCAATCAACAACAATCTGCTGTTATTAAACTGAATATTTCACTTCATAGCAATTATGATTTGTAGTATTACAGTATGTGTATTAAAATTCTGGATACTTTTACTTAATCAGTTATTGTGAACTTGAAGACTGATTGAATGGCAAACGATTAATCAACAATTAATGAAGATTGGGTAAATATGATTGTAATAATATTACTGTAATAGAGAATATATCAAATTGGGTTCAGTTTTCCCAGCACAGTGTACATTTCTGTTCCCCAATGAATTCATATTTAGAGTCAGTTAAACTCATTAAACAATCAGAAATTATTAAGACCATTCGGTTATTTTACATGGCAATATATTTGTTTGTAACTTTATTTGATACATTGTTTTTCTGTTCTTGTTGTTGATGATAAGTCTTTATTCTTCAATAAGATGTTGTTGATGTGTGTAAATGTTGTGATTTGCAGGTGATGCTGAAGGATTGAGTGTTTTCTGATCAGTTTTCAGGGTCAGTTTAGCTGCAGTATGTCAGAGGAAAGAGGAAAGGACTCTCTCTCTCAGATGAGTCTCTCAGAGAAACACAGGTGAGACTGCGTCTGTTTTCACACTCTCACTTTAAACTCCACTGGACTTTGTGTTTCCCTGTCAATAACACAACTTTAAGCATTGCTCTATATATTGCAAATGCTTTGCACAACTTCAAATTTAACTTCTTAAATTAACACTGACATTGTCTATAAAGCCCTGTTTGCTCTATAGAAAATATCACAGTTAATAATTTGTTAATAACCTTCTAGACACTGAATTAATCCAAATAAATGAATTTAGTATTTAGATTAGGCCTATGAAATGATTGACAGACATTAGCAAAACAACTATACACTTAATCTAATTCAAGTATGCTAACAAAACTGTATCGCACAGACATTTCTGCTCTCTATTCTGTCAATAAATAAAAACTTGAAATGTTCTCTTAAACTATGGTCAAGATATCTTTTAAATTCTCAACATGTTTAATCTCACTCATCTCTCTCTGTTCTTTGTGTCATCAGTGTAAGATCAGGCTCACATGTGTCCAGCTCTGTGTCTCTGAAGAGTGACTGGTCTAAAGAAGGAAGTACCACCAGACTTCAGTGAGAAAACACCATCATCTAATAAAAGGTATTTTGTGTGTTTGCGTTACATTATAGGGTTGTATTAATTGTTCACAGTGGTGTATGTGATTGAACTTGCCTGTGTAAGGGGATTTATGAAACTCACTTAAATCTAAATACGTCCATCCATCCAACCATAGTTTTAAATGAACAAATGCACAGCTATACTTTATTTAATTACTATTTGCAACATTACACCTTTTCAAATGTTCTTTGTGTCATCAGTGTAAGATCAGGCAAATGATTTGTCAGAGTATGGGCTATATGCACGCATAAGCTTCCGCATTTGACGCAAGGATGCTCGTCCATTTCCGGTTGTGTGAGATTAAAGCGGAGGAAAACCGAGGAAAACGGGATTATGGCAGAGTCTTCAAAATTTACTGTCCTCCCGTCTTTGAAATGAAACATACATGTG
Organism: Hybognathus amarus; assembly: GCA_030378365.1. Taxonomy (NCBI): domain Eukaryota; kingdom Metazoa; phylum Chordata; class Actinopteri; order Cypriniformes; family Leuciscidae; genus Hybognathus; species Hybognathus amarus. The sequence continues at coordinate 56,378 of JAQIUQ010003241.1, read as the reverse complement.
TTTAGATGTAATTTTATATATAGTTATGTTTATTTAATATAATTTTAAAAAGAAGCATAAACACCGCAGGGCGTCTGTTTTATCTGTTTTTGTGTCTAACTTTTCTTTTAGTATAACCATGGAGTATAAAATTGAATATAAATTCTCGGTATTGCATTGGACTCTACGATCGGTGGAAGTTATCGAGCATCCTTATACCTTCACCGGAAATACCGCTGTGCATAGAGCCCATTCACAGCTAATGCTTTTTCTGTCTGAAAGATTTCTCTTTCTGTAGTATTTTATTTGACTAATGTGATTACAGGCTTCAATATGAGACATTAGACTCAGACCGATCAGACTCACAGGAACCACGTGAATTTCAAAGACAATCTTCTTGGGATCTTCCAGGTAGGAAAACACATTTTTTAAAAATGTTTAACATTTCTAATAAACAAATATGTTATTGAATAAAGACATTTAATTACATTTTTCTTAATCGCTTATTTTTCCTTTTAAAACACATTTTAGCTCAACTTGGTCAGCATGTTATTCTTTTAACTGGATTTTGTAATGTACATGTTTTGTAATTATTCAATAAATAAAGTGGTTACCAAAATTAGATGGACAATTTAGCTTAAATTGTGTTATTCTGTCTTTTCTCTTACTTCTGTTTGTAGGATCTTGAGAGCAAAATAATCACATTTCTGAAGAATGAGCTGGAGAAGTTAAAGAAAATATTACAACATGAGAACACACAACACTTTGTGAAGGACTTTAATGAGAACAGATCCAGTATCAAATCAGCAGCTCTTGATCTCACACTACATTACCTGAGAGAGATGAAGCAAGATGAAGCTGCTGATGCTCTAGAAGGCAAGAGACTCGTGATCATCTGTCTGATTGTCTCTTATAAATGTAGGAGAGAAAATGAAGACTAAAACTATCTATTTTCTGTTCCTGTGTTTAGGTGAGCTGTTCTTCATTCATCAGCTGAAATGTGGCCTAAAGAAGAAGTATCAATGTGTGTTTGAAGGAATGGCGAAGCAAGGTGACTCCACACTCCTGAATAACATCTACACAGATCTCTACATCACTCAGGGTGGCAGTGAACAGGTCAATACTGAACATGAGGTGAGACAGATTGAAGTTGCTTCCAGACGTCATGAAGCACAAGAGATACAGGTTGAATGCACACATTTGTTTGAAGCGCCTGAACAAGACGAGGAGATCCGAACTGTACTGACAAAAGGAGTCGCTGGCATCGGGAAATCAGTCTCTGTGCAAAAGTTTGTTCTGGACTGGGCTGAAGGAAAAGAAAATCAAGATATCAGCTTCATATTTCCTCTTCCATTCAGAGAGATGAACTTAAAGGAGAAAGAAAAACTAAGTTTGATGGACCTTATAACTCAGTTTTTCCCAGAGACAAAAGGACTGAACCTTACAAGAAGGAATCAGTTCAAAGTGCTGTTCATCCTTGATGGACTGGACGAATGTCGCCTTCCTCTGAAGTTTGATTGTAATGAGACGTGGCGTGATGTATCGTCACCAGCCTCTCTGGATGTTCTCCTAACGAACCTCATGAAGGGAAATCTGCTTCCTTCTGCTCTCGTCTGGATCACCAGCAGACCAGCAGCTGCCAGTAAGATTCCTCCTGACTGTATCGACCGGCTGACAGAGATACGAGGATTCAGCGACGCACAAAAGCAAGAGTACTTCAGAAAAAGATTCAAGGATGATATTCAAGCCAACACAATCATAGATCATGTTAAACAATCAAAGAGTCTCTTTATCATGTGCCACATCCCAGTCTTCTGCTGGATTTCAGCCACTGTTCTCCAGAACATTCTGGAGGAGAAGAGAAATAATGATGTGAGAAACACTCAGGCTGATGAGATCTCTAAAACACTGCAGGAATCAAACACTGAAGACACTCCCAAGACTCTGACACAAATGTACACACACTTTCTCCGCTTTCAGATCCAGCAGAGCCGCCGGAAATATGATGGAGAATACACACCAGATGTTTCCTGGGATAAAGACGCCATCCTTTCACTGGGGAAACTGGCATTTCATCAGCTGGAAAGAAACAACCTGATCTTCTATGACACAGACCTGGAAGCCTGTGGTCTTGACGTCTATAAGGCATCAGTGTACTCAGGCATGTGTACCCAGATCTTTAAGGAGGAAACAGGGATCGTTCTTGGTACCATGTACTGCTTTGTTCACTTGAGCATTCAAGAGTTTATTGCAGCCCTTTATGCACATCTGTTTCTAGACATCAACAAGACAAGTGTGTTTGATCATGAGTCTACAGAACAGGAAAACAGAAATGAAACCATGATTGATTTTCTCAAGACTGCAGTGGACAAGGCGCTGGAGAGTGACAATGGACACCTGGACCTTTTCCTTCGCTTCCTCCTCGGTCTGTCACTCCAGTCCAATCGACGACTCTTACGAGGTCTGTTGACACAGCGAGACGACACTGACCAGAGCAACAAGGGGATAGTTCAGTACATCAAGCAGAAATTAGAAGATAATCTTCCTGCAGAGAGATCCATCAATCTGTTCTACTGTCTGAATGAACTGAACGACCAAACTCTGGTGAACGAGATTCAGACCCACCTTAGCAAAGGAAGTCTCTCATCTGGTGACCTTTCACCTGCCCAGTGGTCTGCTTTAGCCTTTGTGTTGTTGACATCAGAGGAAGAGCTGGAGGAGTTTGAGCTTCAGAAATTCAAGAAATCAGACGAGTGCCTCATTAGATTATCGGCAGTCATCAAAACCTCCAAAAGAGCCCTGTAAGTCTTTTATTATATTTTGTCATGTTTAGCTCTCATCTGAAAAATGCATTTATCTCTATAGTGATTCCCCATAATAAACTTGAAGCTATACCTGTAAAGTAAACCTGTAAATTTTTTGCGTATATATATATATATTATCACAAATCTTACTTGTGAAGAAAACAAACTAACTTATTTTATTAATATACCCAAACTGGGGGTAGAATGTAATTTAGTACAGTTGTTATTTATATTTCCAAAAAGTAAAAATGAAATTCTAAAAAAAGTTATAGTATAAAACATTGAGATTTTTATAAACTTAAATAAAGTACATATATATTACCACATTCGGGATCAGGGGGCGGAGATGGGTAGGTTTAGGTACTGTATATGTAAGGATTTTGTGTTCTGCAGTGAGGACCATCTCCATATATTGGCATCAGCCATCAGTTGACCTTAATCTCTGACATATTAAAAACAAATACAATTTCTTAAGGTTAAGTAATCGTAGCTTTAATCTAAATCCACGGTTGTCAAACTGGGGTACGTGTACCCCGAGGGTTCGTGGACTGATTTTAGGGGGTACGCAGAAAAATATATAAGGGACTGTTAGTTTTTTATTTAAGGGGCCACCGGAGGAGTTTTGAGATGTAGTCAAAAAATACTTGACCCTACCCTTCGCCAGCAATCATTTTTTTCTATGACCCTCTAAAATGATTGTGAAAAAAGGCATGACCCTCCCTGATAATTTATTGATTACTTCTGTACTGGTTTGCCCTTGGCAAAGATGTTCAGATAGCCATTGTTTTTTTTTTACAACCATGACAAATGACTAAACTCCTGCTTTCTCATCTTACTAGGGCTGTAACGATAGAGCAAACCAACAATTTGGTTTGTATCACGATTTTTGATTTTAGATTTAAAAAAAATCATGTTTTCGTTGCTGATGGAGTGGTGAGGCGTTGTAACATGCAAGGGTGGCGCTGCCAATAAAGTATCTAAAGGCTGCCACAAAGAACCGGCATAATGATTATGAATATGTCAAATATAGCAAGGAAACATAATTTAACAATTTTAATTGTTTATTAATGAACAAGTGTTTGTCAGTGTCGGCTGCCAAGATAAGGTTGCGATGTTGAAACGCGATCTTCGCAGTAGTAAATGCGCCATAGAAAAATGCACATTTCATATGGATTACATAAGCAGAGAGTCTGATTTCTTTCGTTTTGAATTGTTCTTTTAAAAAGTAGACATTACAAGCTTTCTATACTGTATATCTCAGGTCTGTGAGGCAAGTACCTTATATGCTGTGCTTCGGTTCATTTATTAGATGAGAGTCCAGTCCAGCTCCAGCCGGCGCCTCCTCGTGTCATGATGATCTGTTTTCTTCTATATTTACTTCTTATTTATTAAATTCAGGCAATTGGCTGATGAAACATTGATTAGAATTAAGATATAATTTATAAAAAACGAAATTCACTTTAAAAAAAGGCTTTGTACTTTGTTTGAGGTATCTGGGAAAGATTAAAAGTCGCTTTCAGATCATGTCGGTAACAGAGAATATTATTTTATGTAATAAATATTAATATAAATAAATAATATTTTATGTTATGTGGAGGCCGACCCTCTTCCAGTGGGTAGTTTTACTTTTTTTTGCGTAGTGTAGTTCAAGGAATTACTAAAAAAATATTTTGCCACCTAAAAGTTAAAGATTTTTTTGTGTTGCGTAACGTGCATTTCCCTCATATTAAATATAAAAAGCATGTGTAGACTGATATTTTTCTAATGTCTGGAACTTTATTAAAGGAGTATGGATATATAAACAGATATTTCAGTATTAAATGCATTTTCTGAGAATTTATATTTCAAGTTTGACTGACTGCAAATCTTCACGTCCACAACGCTGGAATTGCCCAATTGTAAAGAATTTATCCTCAACTATTTTTTGTGGCGTAGGTCTACGTTATATTAACTACTACCAATATTAATTTTAAAAATGGTAGCTTACATCTAACACATCACACTCCATAGTTATGGTGGCAATTTCAGTAGATTTACTCACCAACATTGTTGTGGAAACACAATAAGAATGGAAACTAAAATATGGTAGTATCGTGCTACAGTGCACATTATATCAGCTGCAGTTCTGGCGCCTCAGTCCCAATATTGTAAAACTTGACATACATTCACATCACATGTTAATGCAGCAGTAGAGTTACACTCACAGGACACTGCACTTATTCGCAATCACAAAAGTTGTATTATTTGCTCATGGTTTTAAGCTTTGCCGGGTAAACATTTCATTCTATATGCGTTCTGTTCTGGCGTTTTGTTCTGACATGATCGCACTTTTTCTATTAACAAAATATTTGAGACCAAGTATAGGTACAGGCTGTTTGTGGAAAATGATCTTAGACTGAAACTGTCCGCAATTCGGCCTAACAACGCTGCATTATGTAAGAACATCGGCACATCCCTCACATTGATTAAACTGGTGATGTGGATGGAGAGGTGATAGGCCTATTCTGTGTGGTTTACTACAATTTAGTTTACTATTGTTAAGAAAGACAGAGGCAACACTGGCAAGAACCTAAACTCCATCAGGTGACATAAAATGAGGAAATTTGTCACTGAATAAAAAACACTATTGTGAAGGAAATAGTAGTTTTTGAAGGCAAAATGTTAGTTTAACTCAGCCTCTTTGCTGTATATGCTGTTGATGTAAAAAATAAATGGAAATATATTTAATATTTTTTATATAGAAAATGTATTGTATGTGTTCCATCTAATTCTGTGTTGTGATTTATTGTAGGTTAAATGATTGTAACTTATCAGACAAAAAGCTGTTCAGCTCTGGCTGCAGTTCTTGGATCAGAGACCAATCTGAAAGAGCTGAACATGAACAATAATAATCTGCAGGATTCAGGAGTGAAGCTGCTCTGCACTGGACTGAAGAATATCAAGTGTAAACTGGAGATACTGAGGTAAGTTGAGCCACAGGAGTCACATGACTAGAGTGAGGTGAATCTATGAGAATATATCAATATTTTCTCTAAGTCTGCACATTTTTGAGCTAAAGCCCTGAGGGACGTTGTTTTGTGAATCGCTGTCATGACGACAGCACAGAGTTTGTTTTCTGAATGGACCAGCTGACTCTCATAATTCCTATTAAAGGTATTGACCCATTTTCTTCATTTCATAACTCCTTAAACAAATGAAGATATAACTGTCACTATAAGTTTCTCAGAATACAATAGTGGTCAAATACTGAAACTGAGTCTTATATCTTTTTAATGATGTATAGTTTGTCAAGGTATAACATTAAATATGATAGCAACTTTGAACTAAATTAAAAAAAGCTTCAGTAGTGCGGCACACGGACTGAAGGTTAACTGGTTAAATAGTTAATATCATATTTAATGTTATTATCTTGACAAACTATACATAATTAAAAAGATATAAGACTTTACGTTTCAGCATTTGTCCACTATTGTATTCTGAGAAACTTACTTGGGACAGTTATGTCTTAAAGGAGAACTCTGGCTAACAATGGAACCTTAGGTCTAATAAAACATTGGTACCTAGTCAATCGTTCTTGAGATTTGTTTTCATGATAATCGAATGTAAATAGTTTTATCGAGGATTGACTTATCGAGACTATATTCTAAGATGGCGCCTGCTGTGTATACACGAAGTGAATTGTCTTTATAAAGTATCTTCTTATTAAACGGTCTGTACTCTTACAAAGTTCTCAATGCTTCGTTTTGCATGTATGGACACTCATTATGTTACTGTGTTAGTGTGGGGCTATTTTGAGCCTTGTTAGTGGTATAAACTCAGCGATTTCTTTTTACTTAGTCAATGCCCCCAGTTCTAACATTATACGCTGAAACAGTTTTTAGAGATAAAACTCTTTACATTCGATTATCATGAAAACAAAATCTCAGAGAACGATTAACTAGGTACCAATGTTTTATTAGACCAACGGTTCATTGTTCGCGGAGTTCTTTAATTTGTGTCAGAAGTTATCTAATTAAAAAATGAGTCGATACCTTTAATATGAATTATGAGCGTAAGCCGCTCCCATTCAGAAAAAAACCTCCTGTGGTGTCGTCATGACAGCGGTTGACAAAACGACGTCCCTCAGGGCTTTTAGCTCAACAGTGTGCAGATTTGGAGAAAAATTTTGATAGATTCTCATGGGTTTAAATCATATTTCTATAGACAAGAATAATATTTATTGAATTTATACCCAAATGTGTCGATGTAATCTTTATGAGCACTGGATACTCTGATGTACTGTGTTTTCAATACATACCAGCAGCCTGAGGGCACCCTTTGCACAGTATAGTCCATCTATGGTACACACGAAGAAGTGCCATAACCACGTGACATTCCAGGAACTGCCTGAAATAAACAATAGTAGTGGGAAGTTCGGATCATTTTACTGACTTGGACATTTGAGTCTCGTTCAGCAAAATGAACTAATCTTAATTAGTTCTAACTAACTTAACTAATCTAATCTTAGAATTAAAGAAAGTTTTTCTGAACATAGTTTGTAGTTTCATCAGCAGAAGTCAGCTTCAAGACTCACACAGGAGTTCGTAGGCCGCCTCTTACAGTTACAAAGATCACAGCAGTTATACTGTTCCCAAGGTCTAAGCTACATCATTGCTTAAATGATTCTCATTGGCTAAGAAATAGATAAACACAGTAATTTTCCACACGTATACAGATAGACAGAAGCATATCTCTATCGATGATGCATCTGACACTCAGGGGCACGTCATGATCTTCCAGGTCACAGATTTGGGTTGCTGGCGCCAGTATGTCCAGAACAACAACTCATTCAATCTCCAATAATGGCAGTGGTTCCTTAACCTACAACCAAGAAGACTAACACTAAACTTTAGTCTAACTGGAGTAAGACTTTAACAAAGAAATGGTGCCTTAAACTATTGGCTTCAATGACCCCTTTATATTTTAACACTCAAACACAAACCAAATCCCTATTTCCCCTAAATAATCCCTAAATTTTATTATTTTCACTGTTACAGCATTCACATAAGACACTAGCAAATAAGAGCTCCCATCAAGAGAGTCTGAGCTGCTTATTATCAGTTAAGTGTACCAAAACATAATGATAAAAAATTCACACATTTGGGAGAAAAACAGATAAAATTTGCTCCCCAGAAAGGAAATATGATAGAAAGAATACATTTTAATTTAACAATTAAAGTTCAATATAGCAATGCTCAATATAGCTTGACCATCTGTACAGAGAAGTATCATATGTGTTGGACATATGTGTTCACAACGCAGGGCTCTCAAGCGTCACGCATTGAGCGTGACAGTCACTCATTTCGGTCTTTTGTCACGCACTCCCGCCACACATTGTATTTCTCACGCAGAAAAACTATTTATACATATGTAACTGTCTGTCTAAGCCGCTTCACTCTCATACGTGGAACGCAAGCGCGCGCGTCTCCCCTGCTCTCGCAGCCTGTCGCTTTATCAGCCAATCAAAAAAAGGAAAGGGCTACACAATTTTAGCCAATCAGAAAATAGCACTACTGTATCTGGGTAAGATTTAACGCAACAACCAATAAAAAAGCATTTCAAGGAATTGTTCACGTGATTCTGCAACAACATCTCTTCCAAAAGTTTCGTTCACCCGCAGAGGAAACGACTGAAGCTCCGAATATCACTGAGCAGAGTAAGTCATGAGATCTCCTGTTTTAATGTTACAACAAATTTACAAATTGTTTGACACAAACAAAGACAACTTGACTGCTGTTAGAGAATCATATTTTATAATTATCCTGGCCATGGATGCATTAATCATTGCATATATGTCTTTCAAAGATGTCAGGTAAAAAGCAAACGAGCATCCTCTCATTCGCCCTGAGAGGAAAGCCCCCTAAAAAGGCTAGGTTAGAGGATGCTGGCCCAGAGAAGGTGGCCAAAAGGGTAGGCCCATTAGAGGAGGAGACGGTGCCATGTGTCATACATTTTCTGCAAGTCTCAGCAATTAATAACAACACAAAAACACTAATATTAATATTATTAATGAAACACCCACATTCCAACGACCCCCCCCTCAACAACCAACAACACCCCCCCCCATTGGGGCGGAGAATGTCACTCTTGCCTGTCTTTCAAAACTTGAGAGCCCTGACAACGCCTTTAGGATCCATAAACCTTTCTCCTGATACCAGAGAAAGAGACAAATGGCTTTAAAAGAATGCACCTAAAATAAGCTGGTTACTTACATCAGCATGCATTTAAGAATATGATTTCACAAGCAAAAGCACAAAGAATAAATAAAGAGTTTGGAAAATGAATGTTACTGCAAAAATCTGACTTTTCAATACCGACCAGATACAAAACAATGTTTAAATTTACGTAAAATGCGATATCCGCCATGTTATATAAATGTAATGTTTTCTCCAGTGGTGTAGTCTATCGTGCTATTCGGCAGTATTACGCGGTATACCCACTAGAAAATGTCAAGGATTTGCGTATGCCCACTAGGAAATGGCAAAGATCTCCGTATGCCCAGTTTAAAAAGCGTGAGCATTCATCACAACATCGTTTTGTGAAATAAATTTCCTCCACGACATCAGCCCCCCTAAACGTAGGCGACAGAATTAAGTTCTTTTATCAGATTCAGCGCGCGAGCAGAGAGCACGTCAAAAACAGAGGACAGGGTGTGTGTGTGTTCGTGGTCATCTGAGCCTCATTGGTCTGTCACTGCTCGTCAATGTCAGAATATTTGAGATGACAAATCAAATCAAAGTAGGCGGGCTTTATGTTCAAAGACGCTGCTGAGCGCGAATTTCAGCAGAGCGACTCGACGCTTCAGTTTACGGGCAAGTGCGAGATGTAAGTGGCTAAACTTAACATTTCATATTTTACATTTTAGGTCATAAATGTTAAACGAATGACAAAAAAATAATCAGGCAAACTAATATAGTTTTGTCTAATTTCGCCATTTTGAACTGAAATAAATAGGCATATATAGCCTAACGTGACTCATGCAATTTAATAGTTTACTGTCATTGCGAGGGGACAAGAAACATTAACAAAGCCGTTTACATCATTTTAGCCACAAGAGTAATAATGAATGTGTACATATTGAGAATATAATAATAATTGTAGCCTTTAGTACATTAAAAAAGCTCAGCCTTCGGAGGGGAAGAGAATTTACTGCCCACTATTTCTTATTCTTTTTTTTTTTGGTCTTCAAGCGTCTTGAAATGCACATCAGAGAAATTAAAAGAATTTGAAGCACCAACCAACCTCAAATTTAGGACCTCTTTGATTATAAAGAGGTGTCTACGGCCCTGTATTAGATCAATAATGAATGTGTGGCCTATATGTTTTGAATGCATTTAGTAAACCTAGCTTTAGTAGCTTTCAGTGAATAAACATGTCAGAGAACAATTATTCATAGGCAAAATTAAGTTGACCCTATGTTTACTTTCTTCACTGACAGACAAAAATGAAAAGCCTATATCAGTCAAAGCTCAGCTTTTGGAGGGGAAGAGACAGGGCAAGATAAAAACAAAGAGAAAAAGAGGGTGATGCTGATGAGGGGAGAGAAATAATCTGCTGCCCAGTGCCCACTGACATGGTTTTAAAGCTGTTATCTATTTTTTTGGCCTTCAAAACATCCTAAAATGCACAAATGTATCAGAGAAATAAAAATTTTCTCAGGGAAACCCTGAACCCCCTGACTAACCTACCTCACATTTGGGACAACAGTGATTATAAAACCCTGCCTTTGCATGTAATGAAACTGTACTGGTTAATAGTGAGCATTAGATAAAGTGTTACCTTTTTTTTTTTTTAGAAAAAAAGTGATGATCAAAATCCTAGTGACGCCCCTGCTTCATGCAACCTGTCAAAATCAAAGTTTTGTATAACTTTAAGAAAATATAAAAGAAATATATTACTATTGCACAGCAGAGTATACTTCAAGTAGGCCTAATAATACTAATAATAGTTTATTAAAACACACAGAAGCTCAAATGTCTTTAATTTACAACCCACCAAAATAAAAGTTTTTAGAGATAAATAAAGTAACTCAATGGAATTATGAAAGAAATTGCATAGTAAAATGTAATTTTTTAAAATAATAGTAATCAAATCTATTAAAACAGAATTTTAAAGGAATATCACGTTTTTAAAAATTTTCGCAAATGGGTGTTGGTGGTGGCGGCGGGGGTGGGGTGGGGTGCTGCTGGTATATCACAGTATACTCACTACAAAAAACTAGACTACACCACTGGTTTTCTCCCTTATTTCCAAACCACGACAAATGCCAGTCTCCCTTTTCTGCAAAATGCGACATATCCGCTTAACCAATCACAACGCACCATTCCACGCAATGTAAACAGTAATGGCAGCGCTTTCACTACACCCAGCTTCCTAGGTTTTCTCTGTTTTGTCTTTTCGATCAACAAACAAACAAAAAAATTAATAATTTTGACAGCATTGGTGAACCTGCGGTGTGTAAGGCATATCCTGCATGGGTAAACGTGACCTCGAAATCAAATCATTTACGTGAGATAAAAGGCTTGTTTGAGATGAGCAAAATCTACGCAGAACCGATCACCGGTGATCAGCGCCGAGATGCATGCCGGTTAGAAATGTGTCCGAGAACGGTCCGCCTGGCTCTGATGTCATGCCGACGTATGTCAAAAAACTCTCGCGAGCGCAAGGCGCACCTGTCGGATTCTGCAGTCGCGCGCAGTTGCTCTCCACCGACTGCGCTGATCAAAAGCATGATGGGAAACGACTTGCTGATGACACAGCTTAATGTTCATTGGTTTAAACATGTTTGATTTTAAAACTCTGATATCATGTTTTATGTGTATACATATTTGTTATGGGTGAATAAACTCTCTGACAGTGCCATATGGGTTACTATGTGATGTCAAACATGATATTTTTATGCACATGATATTTGTATTAAAACAATATAATATAGCTGCGAGCAGCGCATTGCGGGCCCAAGCCGGTGGCACCGCAACCCCGGTGCCTAAAGGCACCGGGATGGCGGTACCGCCGGCTTTGGCCCTCCATCGCTGCTCGCAGCTATATTTATATATATATATATACATATATATATATATTGCCGGTGGCACCGCCACCTTGGTGCCTTTAGGGTTATTCTGCACGACGTGCAAAAACGTAACCCCTGCTTTGGAATACATACTAGTATGTATTCCACAATTGGAATACATACTAACATACTAGTCAGAACTGAATAGTTGATATCTGAATGACAGATCACCATAGAAGTCAATGGAAAAAATGTGACTAGTAACAAAAGAATAGTTACTAGTCACCATTGAAATAAGTACTAGTGTCTAATGAATAAGTACTAGTATCTATTTAATAGGTACTAGCATCTAATGAATAAGTACTAGTAACTAATTAATAAGCATTGGTATGTAATGAATAAGGACTAGCATCTAATGAATAAGTACTAGTATCTAATAAATAAGGACTAGTGTCTAATGAATAAGTACTAGTATCTTTAAAAAGGTACTAGTACCTAAAGAATAAACACTAGTATCTAAAGAAAGGCACTAGTATCTAAAGAATAAGCACTAGTAGCTAATGAATAAGTACTAGTACTTAATGGAATAGATACTAGTATCTAAAAAATAAGTACTAGTAGCATGAAAATAGAGACTAGTAGGTTAAAATGATTAAATGTTAAAACGGCTTGCCATACTCTATCTGTCGTTTCGACTAGTCACAATTACGTTACAGATATCTTAAATGATAATACAAACTATCCAAAATGTAATTACGACTAGAAAGACGTTGTTGATATCTACAATGTTAATTACGAATAGTCAAACTTAGCTTTTAAATGTTAAAAGGGCTTGCCATACAGAAGTGTAGGCTCAGAGAGACACTCAACATTTTCAAACCAAAATATCTGACTTTCTGTGGGTCCTAGCTCATGAGTGTAAATTAGAAAGTTGTCCGGCTTGAGGAGAATATATGAATATATGAAACGATGAGATCAACATGTGTACTGAGTTTCATATTATTACATGCAAGCGTGTTTGATTTATGGACCAAGTTTTTGGACCCCGTTCCAGGGGGCGCTGTGTCAGCCCCCTTGCCACACCCGGGTACCATCTTCAGCCCGGCTCTGATGGCTGTGGGATCTGACCTGTGTGCAAAGTTTCAAGAGTTTTCAAACCCATTAAGGGCCCCAAAAGCCGCTAAGAGACTCAAAATCATCCAAAAAAAGGAATGTTAAAGTTTGATGCGTTGCTATGGCAACATTATCTTAGATATTGAATAATGCTTTCACAGCTCTTCATCTGGCGTGTGTTTACATTATACAGATGAAGTTTGAAGCAAATCGGGTAAAAGTAAGAGTGTGATTTCAAAGCATTTTGAAAGTGAAACACTTTCTGCTGCCAGTTGGTGGCGCTATATATTTGACTCACAATAGTCACATCCATGTGATCGGCCTCTTACAACGAACACACTGCTGAAGTTTCATCAAGATCAGTTAATGTATGCAGAAGTTTTAACACACTTTCTTTTTGATTTATTTACTTACTTTTTTGATTTATGGACCAAGTTAATTTAATTAATACACTAATTATATAAAACTATTGTCAATGCACTACAATTAAACAGGTTATATGCCTTTACTTATAAAAAATAAAAATAAAAACTTATTTAAAAAATACCAGGCTTAAGAAATGTATTTACTTTAGCAGGCCAGACACACAGTGAAATGATTAAGCCCCCTCCCCCTACACACACACACACACACACACACACAGACTGTGTGTCAAGAGACTCAAAATCACACACACACACACACACACACACACACACACACACACACACACACACACACAACACACACAGGCAAAGACAGGCCTAGGCTCAGAAAGAGCATGATCATATTCAAACTACAATATCTGACTTTCTGTGGGTTTGAGCTTATTATTGTTAATTAGAAAGTTGTTTGGCTTGAATAGAACAATATACACGGCAAGTTTTGTAATTGTCAGTAAAACTAACCAAGTTATAACACACTTTATGTGTCCTTTTTTAGTCAAAAAAATCCGCCACGGCCAAACCGTTCGAGATATCACAAATCCGTCCCGGAATTTAGCATCCTCAATGTCTTGACTTCATGCACACCGAGTTTGGTGGTGATTGGTAACAGCATGGGTTGTAATTTGATGTTTTTCTAGGACATTTATTTAAAAAAAAAAAAACATAATTCCCGACTTCCGTTTGAACTGTCGTAAAACTTAGAGCACGAAAGTTGTTTGGCCTGATGTGATCTATGAGTGTACCGAGTTTCATATTAATCCATGCACGTGTGTTTGATTTATGGACAAATGTTCGAATCCCTAAAAGAATGCATCCTAAAAGAATGGTAAAGTTTGATGCGTCGCCACGGCAACAGTTTCAAAGATATCAAGAATCCATTCATAGGTCTTCATCTGCCGTGTATTTACATTATACAGATGAAGTTTGAAGCAAATCGGGTAAAAATAAGAGGGTGATTTCAAAGCATTTTGAAAGTGACACACTTCCTGCTGCCAGTTGGTGGCGCTATAACTTTGACTCACAATAGTCACATCCATGTGATCGTCCTCTTACAGCGAACGCACTGCTGAAGTTTCATCCAGATCAGTTAATGTATGCTGAAGTTATGACACACTTCCTGTTTCACGTTTTCTCGCCATAGTTTCGTTTCCTCGCCACGGCCAAACCGTTCGAGATATCAAAAATCCCCACGCAAACTTTCATCCTCAATGTCTTGACTTCACGCTGACCGAGTTTCGTCGAATTTGGATCAGAGCTCTAGGAGGAGTATTTTTTTTTTTTTTTTTTTTTTTTTATTAAACATTCAAACATACATACAAACAAACAGTGCAATAGTGAGCAATCTTGTAATTCCATGATTCCAGAAGTGATATAAGAGCAAAAAAGTGGTTCAAGTGTTTGATCTGAGTGGGTGTGTGAGTGGGTGTGACTGTGGGTATGTGTGTGTGTGTGTGTGTGTGTGTATGCGTAACCAAAGTAACCATTTATTATTTATTACCATTGTCACTACCCTCACCACCCCTACTCCCCACTACCACCATATTGCCAATATTGTATGTCTATTTATATTTTCATCCTTTCTCCTAATTGCCATTGTCAACGCTGCACAAAATATAATATGATATAATAAAAAAAAGATATTATATGATAAGATAACATATGATAAGATAACATTCCCCCACATCTCTTCAGTCCCTATCTTCTCCTAATTATTATTATTATTACTACTACTTATTTATTTTTTGTGTGTGTGTTATATGCAGCGTCTAAAGTGCATTAAAAGAGGGAGTACAGTGCGAGAGTGTCTCAACTTGGGATAGAGATGCTATCCCGCTGAAACCACTTCTCGCCTGTCTTGCCTGCCCTGGTGTTTGTGAAGTTTTCCATGTATACATATTCCCTTTCTTTCTTTTTTTTTCCTTTTTTTCTTTTCTTTTTTTTTTTTTTTTCCTATTCTTTTGTTGTGGTGCATTAAAAACCCATGAAAAGATAAGGGGAAAATCATTGCAGTAGTGATGATAATGACGCTTAACTCTAATACAGCATTGACAATGGCAATATTGATGGTTATAATAGTAATAATAATAATAACAATACCAACAATATTGATATTAATAATAAATGCTAATGATGATGGCAGTGGTGATCGCAATGGTGAAAGTAAAAGACAGGAACAATAGCAATTACAACAATGAAAAAATACAAATGAGAATAGTAATCATAATAGTACCAGTAAAGATAATAGTAACGATGATGACAGAAACAAGTTCAAACCAGCAAACCGCATGAATATTCGTGGGTTGATTAAGCAGGTTGGAGGAGTCGGAGTTGAAAACAGAGAAAGGATTATAGCTGTAAGAGGTCAGAAAGTGTTGGGCGGCAGGGGTCAGTTCTAGATGTGTAATTATGAAGGGGAGATGCGTATTCCATTGCAATGAAATCGGTTATAAGATTTTTCCAGATGTTAATGTGTAATTTATTTCGAGTTTTCCAGTTCATGAGGATAGTTTTCTTGGCGATGGTTAGAGCTATGAGGAGTATTTTAGAGTTTATAGTTTTATCAGTGATTATTGTGAGGTCCCCCAGCAAGCAAAGGGAAGGCGATAGTGGGATGTGGCAACCAACTATAGTGGATAGTGCCTGTGTTACCTCTTCCCAAAAGTGTTTGATTGGAGTGCAGTGCCAGGTTGCATGAATGTATGTATCTGTAGAATTTTGATTGCAATGTGTGCAAACTTCTGATGTGAAACCCATTTTAGCTAATCTATTGCCCGTGTAATGTGTTCTGTGCAGTATTTTGTATTGTATTAACTGAAGATTCGCATTTTTGGACATGTGATAGATGTTTTTACAGATTTGGGTCCAGAAGTTGGCATCAGGGGCTATTGATAGATCGTTTTCCCATTTTATTGTTGGTAAGTATATGGTCTGAGGTTGGTTTGAAATTATTTTGTATATTTTAGAGAGAAGTTTCTTTGGGGAGGAAATGTTGATCAAGTCTGATATTGCCGGTGGAAGTTCTAAATTTGTGTCTCTGATGTTTATTTTTGTCAGAACAGAAGATTTGATTTGTAGGTATTTTAAAAATTCGTTGTTCCCGATGCCATACTCCTGGGCCAGTTGTGGAAATGGTTTAAATGTGTTGGATGTGAAAATATGCTTAATGTTGGTGATACCCTTTTCCGCCCATGTGTGAAAATTCAATGTTTTTTTATTGCTTATAAAGTCACGATTATTCCATAGTGGAGTGAAGTTAGATGGAGCTAACGTAGAATTAGTGATTTGGTGAAATTTCCACCAGGCTGTCAGAGTGGTGGCTATAGTTACTGCATTAAAACATGCGTGTTGTTTAATTGATTTGGTGAGGAACGGTATGTCAGCTGTATTTAATTCTTTGCATAGTGATTGTTCTATATCTAGCCATATAATATCAGATTGGGTGGGGTGAATCCATTTGTATATATATTGCAGTTGGTTAGCCATTGAGTAATATTGGAAATTTGGTGCTTCTAGTCCTCCTTGAACTTTACTTTTTGTAGTGTGGTGAGTTTTATCCGTGGCGTTTTATTTTTCCAGTAGAAGCGAGTTATAATGGAGTCTAGTGATTTAAACCAATTGAGTGTAGGATGAGTTGGAATCATTGAGAATAGGTAATTAATTTTCGGTAAAATCGTCATTTTTATTGCTGCTATCCTGCCGATTATGGAGATTGGGAGGTTGAGCCATCTGAGCAAATCGTCTTCTATTTTTTTTAGCAATGGTGTGAAGTTGAGTGTTACCAACTCTGACAGTCTGGAGGAAATCTTAATGCCTAAGTAAGTGATGTGATCATGACATATAGGTATTGGTGATTGATGGGGTGCCACATCCCATTTGGTTTTATTTAAAGGGAGGATGGAAGATTTATTCCAGTTTATTGCATAATCAGATATTTTTGAGAAGGACTGGATTGTTTTAATTATTTCTTGAGTAGATGCTAGTGGTTCTTGTATGTATAGTAAGATATCATCTGCATAAAGTGAGATTTTATGTGTTTGTTGTGGTGTTTCAATACCTTTGATTGCTGGGTTTTGACGGATAGCTGCTGCTAAAGGTTCAATAAAAATTGTGAATAGGGATGGAGAGAGTGGACATCCCTGCCTCGTCCCCCTGTGCAGTGTGAAGCTTTGTGAGGTTAGTCCGTTCGTTGTGACTGTGGCCGATGGTGACGTGTATAAAATCTTGATCCAGTTAATAAACGACTCTCCAAAGCCGAATTTTTGTAACGTGGTGAATAGAAATTTCCAGTTGACCCTATCGAAAGCTTTTTCGGCATCTAATGTGGCAATGAGAGTATCTTTCTGTTGTATTGATGAGTAGTGCATTAAATTGTATAATCTGCGTGTATTATTAGATGCATGTCTACCTTTTATGAAGCCGGTCTGATCAGGATGGATTATGTACGGTATAATTTGTTCAATTCTATTGGCTAATGCTTTGCTAATAATTTTTATGTCGACATTTATAAGTGAGATGGGACGATAGTTGGATGTGAAGGTGTGGTCTTTGTTAGGTTTAGGAATGAGTGATATAAGTGCTGTATTCATGTGGGAAGGGAACTTTGCGTTATGTGTTATTTCTGTTATTGTTCTGCTAAATAGTGGGTATAAAGTTGACCAAAAATGTTCATAGAACTCAGCAGGGAAGCCATCTGGACCTGGTGCTTTATTATTTTGCATGCTTTTCAATGCGGAGTGAAGTTCTTTTTCGGTGATTGGTAATTCTAGAGTGTTTACTTGTTCCATGTTGAGTTTTGGTAGAATGGTGCTATCGAGGAATTCGATTATGTCTTCTTGGTTTGGGTCCAGATCAGATGAGTATAATTTTGTATAGTAATCTTGAAATATCTTGTTTATCTCAACTGGTGAATTGGTTAGCTTCCCTGCCGAGTTTCTGATGGAGGTTATGGCTGTTCTTTCTTTATTTCTTTTAATTTGACTGGCTAAGTATTTTCCGGTTCTGACCCGTGTGCAAAGTTTCAAGAGTTTTCGAGCATGTTAAGGGCCCAAAAAGTGCCCGAATAGTCGCTAAGAAAAGAAAAAAAATAAAAATAATCAGAAGGAAAACAATAGGGCTCTGCGCCCTTTCAGGGCTTGGGCCCTGAAAAACACATGTCTGTATTAAAGAAAAAATATAGATAAACACATATTTGGAATGTTATTAAATAAGTACTTTGGGTGTCTTGTTCATTATATTTATTTTCATATAAAAGCAACAGAACTTAAAATTACAAGTTTATTAGCAACAAGTGCACGAGCGTGAATCCGCAATATCAGACTTTGATCTCACAGGTGTCAGACCCGCTGCGAGAACCGAGATTTGTCCGGCTTGAATGCGCTTTTTTCACTCCTACCTCTCACTGCAGCCGCCTACTCTCGACTGCATTGCGGCGAGGCGAGGCGCATCTCAAACAAGCCTAAAGAAGATGAGGCACTCGGGAGGAGGAAATGCCGGCTGTTGCTTGTTCTCACACGACAGCATCAAACTTCTGTCACGCTGACACACTGACCCCAGGGGATCTTTTGAAAAACTTTCAGTTGTTTTATTCAAAGTCAACGAAAACCGAGCAGGACCGAGCCATTTCACAGCTGATCGCCGTCAAAAAAGCTTCAGCGGCGACGTCCCAAGGTTGAAAACAGCGATATGCAGAAGTAACGTTAGATCATGCTTAATAAATCATAATTCATGATGATGTGCTCATCTTAGTTAATGTTTTAATTAAGGTGTTGTTCATCCATGAAGTCATGAATGAAAAACGTTAAACTGTTAAAAAACGTTGTTAGTTCCTGATGATTTTAATGTATGAATGAATGCATAATTCATGCATGATTCATTTATCCATGAATTCATGATAATTCATGACATGTACCCTTAAAGTGTCACCAAATATTGTTATATTAAAGCAATGGAATTATAGTATGTATGTATAGTATGTATATTAGTGTATTCTATTACTATTACACTGTAAAAAATGTATTGTTAAATTAACAGTAACTTACTGGCATTAACATTATTTTACTGTAATTTTTTACCATATTAAAGTACAGTATTACACTGTTAATCTCTTAATAATACTGTATAGTATTATATAGTTCTGAAATGTTATTTGTTATTTATTTTATAGTGCTACTCTGTAACCTGTAGAATATGTAGAAAATCCGTAGAAATATTATTTTAACTGTTAATGGGAAATAGAAAAAGAACAATAAGCTTTAACTGCTCAAGGTTTATTGTGTATTTTCAAATACATTAGTACATTTACATATGTACATTTAAATATATGAATACAATTAAATACATACAATAATAATATAATACAATAAAAATACATGCATGACAATCATGAACAATCATGCATCATTTCAATTCATGCAAAAAATGATTATGAACAGGTAAAATAGAAAAGATTAAAGGGGCACTATCTGATCAGTCTATTTCGAAAGATAGGTCATCCATAACAACTCAACCACCCATACCTGCTGGGGAAAACAGCTTAAACTCTAAGATGGTCTACTGGTTTGAGATTGGACTGTCTAACTGGTCAGACTGGTCAGTTGCTGATTTTAAAAGGTTTTTGGCTGCATTTTTATCTCAGAGGACCAGATTTGCAGGGCTGGGAGACATGTATCGAGCTTTGACGAGTAAACCACCAATCCAGATGAGTATTACAAAACGACAAGTTATTATCCAGTGTCCTTTAAAAAAAAAAAAAACAACCTCATCATGCACATGTGCCATGAAAATTACTATGGTATTACTAATCGATTTATATGCAGATTTATTGTTATAACATTTGCAATAGGAAGTTTTCTATACAGGCTTTTATGCAATTGAACCTTAAACTGTACAACAATGTTTACTGTGTATTTTCACAGAGCAATTCTTATAAACTTGCAGATAGACAATTATCTGTTCAAAATTCGCAGATGGATAATAATTTGTTCAGTCAGTATCGGACCAAGGTATAGTAGTAGTTGGATAAATAGAATAATTAAACTAGATTAGATTTACAATTCAGTTGATCGTCAAGAATGGACAGGGGTCTTCTTAATATGCACAGCTCACACCTGTGGAAAAGGATGAACAGACAAGACAGTAAAAATAAAGTAAAAACGTTTTGTTGTTTTTTGGCTAAATAGTAAAAACAGAACAAAATGATGTCTAAAGTGTAATTCAATCAATACTAACATCTTGTTTGTTGGACTGTTAAAATCAATTCATTTACGATCATGTGAAAACCTCAATCTTGCTTGTGTGATAGGCTATTACATCTTATGACATAAAAAAGCTTGACAAGGTGTCTTCTCCTTCAAATTAGTAGGCCTATCAGTTTCATGCATAGTTAAAACAACCATTACGATATTATAGCAGACAATACTGTAAAGGTCACACATAGCTTTGTATTTGAACAAAAATGCACCTTTTGGGCGTTTCCCGCGGTCCATCAGATAGAGACTGTCACTGAGGTAAACAGTACATGTTAACTTAAATGGCAGATCACCAGGTCAGGATTTACACAAACATAAACGTGCAAAAAATCAATAAGAGGAATTGAAACTTTAATTCTTTTAACAATAACCCAAACTGTAACCTTGGATATCCAATTCAGGATACATTTATCGATTTTCAATTCCCAACCCAATAAAGTTATAAAGATAATGAACGTGCAGGAGCTTCAACTGACTCAACGTGGTAAATAACTAAATTATTAGACCATTTTACCTTATAAGAGGCTACATATGAATATATATGTTAATCAAATCGGCATTCTAAACAAAAAAACTTAGGCTGGTAAAGAACTCCCGCCCGCGTCCCACCGATATTATGGGCTACAAGAATCATTCCGCGCAGCCAGCGGCCATTTGCTTTTCTGACGTCAATCTGTTTAAGTAAGTGATAACTTAACTGATATGGTTTGCATAAAAAATAGGGCTGTCAATCGATTAAAAATTTTAATCTAATTAATTACATACTCTGTGATTAATTAATCTAAATTAATCGCATACATCATTTTTGCAGTGAAAATATTTTAAATATTTCAAATCAAATAAATAATCAGCATTAGTGACATTTCAGATCATAAACTCTTTTATTACTATTTTCACTGTTCAAATAATGTCCATAGCAATCAACAATATGACCTAATAATAATAATATGCTGAGGAAATAAATTCAAAAAATATTTGTCAACGTACAAGGCATCTTGAGGACACAATGAATATATTAACACTCCCCTCAAATGTCAACACTATTTCTCTTGTCTTGTACGTTACGTGCCATGAAAAAACTGAGGCAAGAGACCAAAAGTTTAACATAGTGCAATATCAATTCCAGGGCTATTTTGTGGAGTTGAACATAAACCTTCAATAAAAAAAATCAGCCCCTTTTACCACATTTCACACACACACACACATTTTTTTAATAATAATTCATTTGTACATGAGGCCACTATTTATCCTTCAGCCAGTCACACACACACACACACACACACACACACAAACTCACGCACTTGTCTCACACACGCTTTCTCAGACACACACACTCACTTATCACTTACTCACTCGCTCACTCACTCACTCGCGCACACGGACGCAGATTTGCTAAGTTTGCGCTTCAGAGTTTGCTCCAGTGTGGTTTAAGTTTGAAGATGACGTTGACCGCTAGAGTTTGTATCACGGGACGTGCTAGGTCGTGTCGGAACCGCTGGATGCTTGGCATTGATGTCGTAGAGTTGACGAACTCTGGTGATATGCAAATTCCGGCGCAGATATTGCAGACGACTTTATTTTTATCAATACTTCCATCATCAAGCATCTAGTTTTTTTATAAGTAAATGTTCCAATCAATGATCCAGGTAGCGCGTTCTCGTCTCCCTCCTCTATTTACAGTCGAATGGTGGTTAGAACCGTTAGAACCATAGAACGGCTCCTGGTCAAAGGTCAATACGGAATGGATTAATCTGCGTTATTTTTTTAACGCGTTATTTTTTTCATATTAATTAATCAAAATTAACGCGTTATTTTGACAGCCCTGAATAAAAATCTTAAAATTACTAACCAGATAGGCCTATGTATGGCTGAAAACGTTGCCGACAGCGACGCGATGCACGGCCACGCTCTCATACAGAGGGAACTGGGAAGGGAACTGAAGAGTTCATAAAATGGCAGCTTGTTGTGGTTTTTTTTTCGCGGTCATTTCGTTAATGTATTTAAATTCACAGTAATGTGTCCCAAACTAGGCTACATTGAAGAGTATCGTATCTCATTGTAAAATGTCTAGAATATATTAAATTGAATATCAGAAATCGTGGTCAGCTATTCTAAATAACTTTAAAGTTATTAGCTAGAATCCGTATGCATAGCACATTATAAGAATTATTACTTACCAGATGAAGAAGTTCCAGGTCGGCAGAAAAGAGCAGCACCACTGACACGACAGAGACTCTTAAAAATTCAAATGCGCTCTCATGCTCACCCCACCTGCATAAATAAAGACTGTTAATGGTCACCCAGTCCTGCATTTCTTTTTTTTTTTCTTTTTTTATGTAAGAATAACATTAGTAGGCTAGCAATTTTACCTGTGGAACTGTAGCCTATGTGGTGTTTTTCGTGGTCAATTTGCACTACTGTATTTAGATTAACAGTAACTGATACATTTCCCAGAATGCATTGAAATTCTACAGTAACATACTGTCAACTGTGTGCACAGTACATAACTGTTGAAAATACAAAATAATACTGTGAAAACAACTAAATCTACTGTAACTTACTGTACATAGATTATACAGTAAGAAACTGTTGAGAAAAACAGTATAATCCTGTGAAAACAACAGAAATTGTTTACAGTGTATCTGACGAGCACTGCCCCATGGCCGGATTCCGATGAGGAAAGACCTCTTCTCTCAGTTCATGGGCTCAATTTGGCATCCTCACCGGAAAGGTGGGCCCTGCACAGCATCGACCATCAACTTTGCAAGAACTCAGTCACTGCATGTAATGTTAAGCAGGAAGAAACAGCCGACTGCACGTGAGCATCCATCTGAGGCCACCAGAATAATTCACACAATCGTTGTTTTGTTTGAACAATTCCTTGGTGTGTCTCATGTGCCAGGCTTATAATTTTACAGCGCAATGTAGAAGGAACAAGAACACGATGTTCACCTCTCCACACTAGCACACCATCCACACACAGTTCATCACGAATACGAAAGAAGGGCACCAGAACAGGATCCAGGTCACAGGACTTTTTCGGCCAGCCCTGCCCGATTCGCAAGCGCAGCTGGATTAACTCTGGATAGGCTTCCGAAGCAGCCATGAAATCCTCAGCAGACAATTCAGGCAGCCCAGTAACGAAAGCAACCATTTCTGGTTCCACAGCACTATAATCAGCACTATAATTTCCTGTCGGTAGTGGCAGCCTGGACAGACAATTGGCAGCACAATTAAGACGTCCAGGTCGTTAGATGACATCATTTGTGTAGCAAAGCAAACGTGCCGACCACCGGGCGACCCGCATACCGGCCCGGCCAATTCCTTTGGTTGCCAACAGTGTAGTGAGCGCAGAATGATCAGTTCTGAGCGTAAAGTGTCGACCCCACAGATACAGCCACCACATTTCTACGGCCCTGACACAAGCCACAAGCCGCCTTCTCGAACCGTAGAGTATTTCCTTTCGGCTGCAGTAATTGTTCTTGGAAGCAAACGCCACAGTCCTTTCAACACGATCTGGGTGTATTTGCCTCAAAACCCCACCCAGGCCATAGTCAGAAGCGTCAGTCGACACTATAGTGTGAAGAGACAGGTCAAATAACGCAAGCACTTGACTTCCAGAAAGCAGTTCTTTCAGCTCTTTGAAGCTGCGTTCAGCAGACACAGTTCAGGCAAACTTTGTATCTGAAGTAGCTCTAAGTAGCGCACGCAACTGCTCACCAACAGAAGCAAAGATCGGCAAAAACTTGCTGTACCATGAAATTAGTCCCAGAAATGAGCGCAAGGAAGCAACATCATGCAGGCGCAGGGGCCTCAATGATCACAGACTTGTGTTCCTCATTTGGGAAAATTCCATGTTTGGAAACAACATGTCTAAGGAACTTTAAGGATGACTTGCTGATCATACACTTGTCCCGGTTCAGTTGTAGTCCTGGAACTGACAAGCGCTGCATGACTGAGTGCAGCATCGATATCGTGACTTTACTGGGTGACACCATACACTATGATATCATCCAGGTAGTTCCTTGCCCATGTATGCCTTTCAAAACAGTTTCCATCATATTTTTGGCATACAATCGTTTTGACCAGCTGATCACGCAACATTTCACTCTCCAGAGCACCATAAGCACATGATGAAGATAATTAACGCAAAGCAGACAGGAACTGTGAAATGGTCTCGTCAGCACGTTGAGAGTGCTGGCGAAAGCGAATGTCGAGCGTCCACGACATTCAGCTTCGGAACAAAATGATTCTCCAGTGATGTCATTGCCTCTGCAAATGTAGTTCCAGTATTAGGCAACGTGTAAAACAGCCTTGTAAAACTTGGCATTCAGTACCCAAGCTGTGTTGTAGAATAGCACGTGTCCTGGCATCAGGCCATGAGTCTCCTGTAACATTAATAGCAAGCAAGTCATTTTCGAAAATTTTCTACACACTACTTCTTCTCCCTCAGTCAATATTATGAAGCTGCAGACTGTCTGTCTCTCTCTCTCTTTTTTTTGCGTGTTTCTTTGGTAAAAGCAGCTCCTGTTGCTGAGTTGACTCAGTATTCTAGGAATCAGAGTGCGTTCACACACAAGCTACCCGGCAAAGACACTTGACATGTCTAGCAGCGTCTATAGTTTGCTTATGAGTTGCGACTTTCTTTTCCGAAAAACCACGCTTGCGTTTTTCTCTGATTCCGATAATAAACTAGTGCATTACGTACCGTTTCACGCTGCGAACCGATCCCGGCTTAAACGGGCATCATCACGCTGCAACGCGACATCGATTACATTACGGCTTTTGTTCACACAGCGCGCTCCGGTGACTGAACCATGGACTGAACACAGCAATTGTTACTCTGTCCCCAACCTGGCGGCACCAATCCCGGGCCGTGTTTGCGCTCACACAGGTGTTTGTTCCAATATTATGAAGCTGCAGACTCGGAGCCTGCATCTACAGTCCCCCACCGAGAGTCCCGCATTCTCAGACCCCTCAGTTTTTCGAACACAGCGCCTCCGGCTGTTCAAAAGATCTGAATAACACCCGCACACAGAGTACAGCACACGAGTACTCCAAATGCAATTAAAAACAATAGGATGCAATATTGCGGTCTCCAAATAAATTATCCAATAAATATTTGCGTTCCCTGCTTAATGCATGTGCAAAAAAACAACAACAACTAATTGTTACTGATAGAAAGGGATACAATTGCAGATTGAACTAGGCCTATCTTCGGAAAAATAGTATGTGATATTATATTGCTACAATGTTTTTTTTCATATATATATATATATATATTATTCAAATTCCAATTTTTCTTTCAGTTCAACCTATAATGGTCTAATTAACATTACCATGCTAACATTACAAAATCATTTTTTTGATATTTTGAATGCGAAGCAAAACAAATCAGAATAGACAAAACACCAATAATAAACAATTCTGTACTTTATTTAATGATCACCTAAACATCATCTTGCTGTTAAGAAAAAGGGAAGAAAAAATTGTGTTCATGACTTTACTTTTTGTCTTCAATTGCATTAAAAAACTCATAAGTCGCTTTGCATAATCATAAAATGATGTTGCTGGGTTCGGCAGGGGCAACTCCATCGATGTATGGTGTACCCTGGAATAGCCTACAACATAGGACCGATAGCACATGTCCTATGATGTTTCAAAGCTAAATTATAAACGTTAGCTAGTCTAAATATTTTCGGGGGAAGAGGGCAAAAAAGACGTACATTAACGGCTCAAATCTTGTTACAAACTAACTTTACAAATATTCAATGGACTATTCATATGTTGTATCGATGAGCTAAATTAGTTTTATTAAAAAATAAATCAAACGAGTAGGCTGCTACGATTCGCTAAATAAAATTGAAGACTGGCTTAAGTTCTTCACATGTTCTTCACTTAATCCGATACAATTTGATAGGAGGCGCTGTCTCGAAAAACGAGGGGTCTGAGAATGCGGGACTCTGGGGTGCAGGGGGACTGTAGATGCAGGTCTCCGAGTCTGCAGCTTCATACTACTCCCCTCAGTAGCACTTCAACACTTAAGCATTACACTGCCACCTTGTGGTTAACTATGAACACCACACTCAGCTACTAACGTAACCTCAGTTCTCTCTGCGAAGAGGGAACGAGTACTGCGTATCTTGCCATGCCTGCTACACGCTGGTTCGCTTCGGCGACTGAAAAACCAGTGATATCAGCCCATCGAGCTAGGCTACCACGCCCGCTTTGGCGAGAGCGTGACGCAATGCTCTCGCTTCTCGATAGGCTGCTGCTGTTGCCACAGGACAGCCATTAGGCAAGCTAAGCCGACTTGCCTATGTCTGCATGAAGCCGCAAAGCGTTTTGCAATAATTCAAAATTAAGGATCATTTTTTGGCTTCAATATCTCGAGGAAAAGAGGTTTTCCACTGATCGTAAGATATTATGCAGTACTCCTTCCCTCTTCTGGAGAGAACTGAGGTTGCGTTAGTAACCGAAGTACGATTTCACTGAATATGATCAAAATACATTTGATCAAAACTTACATTTGCACAAAACAAAAGGGCTACGAAATTATGAATGCACATACTTATACTTATAGTAACTTATAACTTAACTTATACTTATAACTTATAGTCATGATGAAGCTGTAAAATGGTCCCAAACATAACTCCGGCACTCTCGCTTTACAAGTTTCGTGGTTGAGCAGCATGTACGCGCATGAACCTGCTTAATCAACAATTCGATACGTTTTAGCGATTAAATGTATTATGGACAATTAATCGATTGTCGATTAATCGTTAACATTCCTACGTGATACATTTACCTGATGTGTACATTTGTTAGTCTGAAATTGTTTTCCCAAGTAGATTAAACAGATTTGTATGTTACCGCAAGTTTTGTGTCAGATTAGTGACAACTAATATTTTGGCGGTAATTTAAGTATATGTGTTTTGCGAAGACAATAAGTGAATTTTCTTTAAGGGCAGCAAAGTGCTCCTTGACCAACCTAAATCTGGGAGTGTCTTACCTCTGTTTTAATTTAATGTTACTTTACACATGTGTATGTGGGAAACCACAGCATGGCCAATGCAAAGCTATTATAAGACAAGTAAAGTTGGTTGACTTAAGTAAAGAGTTAAATAGAACAATTAAATGTATTGCTAAACTATTATAAAATTGACCAATAACCAATTGGCAATCTAACTTAAAATTGAGGTTGTGATCAAATGGAGTCGGATATAAAATGGAGTCAGATAAAAGCTTTAATTAAATTACTTTGCCATGTGGAAAGACAGTAACACGCAGAGACCTTCACCTGTTCCGGCAAAAAAACCCATTTGGACTGATAAACTGGCTTACTCAGTTTTAGATAATTGTAATCTCGTAAGTGATGTTGATGTCTAACATATTAACGATGTTCTGTGCCTTTTGTTTGCCTCCATATTCAGTTGTCAGTTTTTTAAACTAACTTTCAATGCATTTTTAGAAAGAACAAAGTAAAATTCAAGTTTGTGGATGTATATTGTTTGGGGTTTAACTGATTAATCAGTTGAATGCTTTCATTCCTGTTCTAGACTCTCTAACTGCAGTGTAACAGAAGAAGGTTATAAAGCTCTGGCTTCAGCTCTGAGATCAAACCCTTCACACCTGATAGAGCTGGATCTCACAGGAAATGATCCTGGACAATCAGGAGTGAAGCAGCTCAATGATTTACTGCAGGATCCAGACTGTCAACTGAAGACACTGAGGTGAGACAGGATCAAATATTTAACTAAATTAGTTATATGGAGGCTAAATATTCATAACTAATAAATTATTTTAGCTGTGCAATTAGCTTGACAATTTGTTGCATCAAAATGATCAAGATCAGATCAAGACGCTGCTGGTTCTGTCATGATGATGATAAACGTTAACACAGTTTAGTTGTGATACGAGCTACAGGTCAAATAGACATTACAGGTCAGTATATGTGCTGCTATTCTGGAGTATACCTTGATAATTCAAATGCACACATTTATTTTTGTGCACACATCTCATAAAATAACCTCTAGATAACCTTTTAGCGAAATAGTTTTTTGAACACAATTGTTTTCCATCAAGCCCAGATTCACTGCATCTCTCTGTATAGGTCTATGAGTCTCCAGATGTTCACAAACATGCAGTTTTACATGCCAGTTTTCTCTCCGCTGACATTTCTCGACTTCTCCCGCTTAAAAGCCAGAAAGATCTTAATTTCACACTCTGTATTCATACTGAAAACCATGATCTAATGCACTTTGGTCCCTCTGCTCATGAGACATTTCTATTCTTGTGAGTTTGCTTTAGGACTGAGTGTCGCTCTAGTTTCTTTATAAATTATATTTAATTGTGTATTTACATTTTCAAAGAAAAAATATAAAAAAACAGACATTTATTTGAGAACTGGATTGACTGTTCTGCAGGTTTTTGAGTCCTGCTGCAGAGGAAGCCTGTCAGTATGTGAATAGAGTTATGGGTGAAAACCCGTTACTCCAGAGAAAGCTGAATCTGAGTGGACATAAACTAGGAGACACACGAGTGAATCAGATC
Organism: Hybognathus amarus; assembly: GCA_030378365.1. Lineage (NCBI taxonomy): Eukaryota > Metazoa > Chordata > Actinopteri > Cypriniformes > Leuciscidae > Hybognathus > Hybognathus amarus. The sequence goes on along the minus strand of JAQIUQ010003241.1, from coordinate 27,208 downwards.
GCTGCTCTACTGCAGGATAAACACTGTCAACTCAACACACTGACGTGAGTATTGCTCGTTTATTTATAATATTAATTTACTTTTAGTTGCAATGTTAGCTGATGATAATATTTACTCACTTGTTTGAGTCAGAGCAGTTTTTTCCTCAGCGTCACACAAGCCCCTTTTCCACCAAAGCATTTTGAGAGCTGGTTCAGAGCCGGTGCCTGCGCGCGCGAACCAGTTCTTTGTGTTTCGGACAGCCAAAGTACCGGTTCTCGGCCAGGCTGGACTAGAACCGATTCTTTTACCACGTCATGCGTACGTCGGGGCTGGGCAGGTTTAGATGTGTTCTAAACATCTTCTGACCATAATAAAGGATCGCAAAGCCAAGAGAAACATTTGCAGAAACTGACGGAGTCCGCCTTTGTAATTGTTATGCTTGACGTTAAATGCAAGCGTTTCTATTTTTTTTCCCTAATTTTTTTATTGAAGACATTATAGACACAAGGCAGGGGTATGACTTATCAGAAAAGATACATATCAAACGAAAATATTAAAAGACCTACACATTTCAATTGTTTTTAAAGCCTTCCTGATACACGAGTTAGGAGATAATCCCAAAGTAATGTCGTAGCCTACTTGCAAGCGTTTCTAGCTAAGACATGGCGACGTCTGACAGTGACGTAACAACGTCGTTTCCTGGGGCGCTCTAGTCAGTGGAAAAACAGACAGGTTCTGAAGAGGTTCGCAAGTTGAACCAACTTCTGAACCAGCACCAGTTCTGAACCAGTTCTTTTTTGGTGGAAAGGGGTAACAGAGCCACAACAATTTAAAGTAATTAAATTAAACAGCAAATTAAAAACACACAATTAAAAACGTGATATCAAGCTTTAAATATTTGGTTAAGACAGACAGTTGGATCATGGGTCAATAATTATTTCAGTTATTGTAGAGGCAGAACAATGTTTTTGTGACATCAGAATCAGGAATGTTCATAACTGTTAATAAATTCAATGTTTGTATTTCCCAAAATGTAAAATGCCTAATTTTGGTGCAGCATATAGGTGTTACGCGCTGGCAGAAATGAAGCAGAGAGTGAATCCAAACGCAAGAACTTTAATGAAACAAAGTCAGAACTAACGAAAGTAGGAACTAACGAAAGTCAGAACTAAAGAAAGTCAGAACTAACGAAAGTCAGAACTAACGAAAAGTCAGAACTGAAAGAAAGTCAGAACTAAAGAAAGTCAGAACTAAAGAGAGAAAGTCAGAACTAACGAAAGTCAGAACTAACAAAAGTCAGAACTAAAGAAAGTCAGAAACGAACGAAAGTCAGAACTAAAGAAAGTCAGAACTAACGAAAGTCAGAAACTAAAGAAAGTCAGAACTAACGAAAGTCAGAACTAACGAAAGTCAGAAGTCAACAAAAGTCAGAACTAAAGAAAAGTCAGAACTAAAGAAAGTCAGAACTAAAGAAAGTCAGAACTGAGAGAAGTCAGAGAATCTAAGAAAAGTCAGAACTGAAAGAAAAGTCAGAACTAAACGAAAGTCAGAACTAAAATAACGAAAGTCACAGAACTTAACGAAAGTCAGAACTAAAGAAAGTCAGAACTAAAGAAAGTCAGAACTAAAGAAAGTCAGGAACTAAAAAAGTCAAGAACTAACGAAAGTCAGAACTAACGAAAGTCAGAACTAATAGACTCGGAACAGGAAGAGCAACCATAACAACAACAAGATCTCACATCGAACTGGACTAAAACATAGGGCTTAAATAAAAAGTAACAGATCAGTGAAACAAGACACAGCTGGGACAACTAAGAAAACAGGTGGAATACATGAACACAAACAAGGAGCAGGAAAACTGGAACAGGACTGTACCAAATACAAAATAATGGGGAAACACAAGACAGACAGGAACAAGACATGAACCCACACCATGACAATAGCCTACTGTAACCTTTATGAATCTTTTGTTTTGAATCAGTGGTTTGGAGCATGTATCAAACTGCCAAAGTCACATGATTTCAAGAAACGAGGCTTAGTTACGTCATAACAGTTTCAAAACGTTTGGAAATGTCAGTGGTTTACCAATGGAGCCGATGATCTCTGTGAATCCATGAATCATGCCGATTTACTGAGATTGAACAAGTGTCTGTGGGTTTAACCTGATCTTGGACAGTTTTTGAGCACAAATGCGCCCAAAAGTACTGCAAGCCTGTGCAAGCAAAAACAACAGAGATTGGAACTGCAAAATAAATTAATTGTGTAAAATGAAACTTTGTGTTAAAAAATAAACTGTTGCAAATGTATAAATGACTTGTGTGCATGGGACAAAAAAATCCAGAAATAACCCGATTTGTACAGTTGCGTGAGTTTTGCAAGCGCGAAGAGGAGGGCGGGTCCACCTTCATCATGTAGCCAATCAAATGAGCTTCTCACTGACAAAGTCGCAAAATTGAAACAAGACGCCATCCTTAATAAAACAGATATGGTGTGATATCTAATTTGTATTCCCTGACCACTAGATGGCAGACATGTAATACTTTGATTCTAGATCAAAATGACGTCATGTTCCTATTCAACGTGTTGGAGGAAACAGCAGAGCAAGTGAGCGATCGTGTTAATGACATGTGTGAGCAGAGAAGTTTCTTCTGTATATGTTTCTTCTGTATATGTTTTCTTCAGAATGTCTATTTTGTCGAGTATCCTCTCAAGAACAGTCTTAAATGAGTTAAATAAATTCTTGAATGGAAGTAAATAGTAGTGAGAGAATGAGATGCGTGAGATCCTGTCAGAAGCCGCAGATCTTAAAGTGACGGGCCATTAATTCTGTCTGACAGTAAAGTTAACATAAAAAACAGAGGGAACAGAGAAAATTACTCACTGCACTTGACTAAAGAATGTTTGTTGCTTTGATAAGGATTAATCTATATTTTATTTATAATGTATGCAGGGCAGACTGTTTAAAACCTTATTCAATTTCTTTATGGTACAGTTAAATATGATAATTATTATGGGTTAAATAAGGATTGTCTTAAGTTTACTTACATTAATTTTTTTTATATTTAAAAAAAAAAACCTTTGGCGCCTAAAGAGTTAATGTAATGTATATATATATATATATATATATATATATATATATATATATATATATATATATATATATATATATATATATACAATTAACATAAACAATTATATAATAATTTGTATATTTTAAAATATAACCCTATATAACACACTCACAAGAAACATTCTAATCTGAAAGATGAAGCCTACCCCGGAAGTGCAAAAACTGCAATACAGTACATCTAAAATCCGCTAGAGGCTGGTCCCAAAAGGGAGCAAATATCCATAGATCCCATGTTAAAATTTCCGTTTTCACAGTATAAATTCATGCTTTTACAGGTTGTGTTTTACACGCATGGACTTTTATCTTGTAACCTTCAATATGTTCCGAGTGCCTGACAACTGTTTGGGGGTGAATATTTTTCTAACTCGTTAGTTTAGATCGTATTTAGATATAAAATGTATGACAAATAAGGGCGGTTAACTTTGATTGACAGCTGATAAAGGGCTGCGCCGAGTGGGAATTTTATGTCTCGGCCATGATCTGACAGCAACACATCATACCACCTCTGTATCCTTTCTGAAGGGGGGGTTTTTTCCTGTCTCACATTTTTGATTTTAAATAGTGTGTAATGTTGCTGTTGGTGCATGAACAGTATCTGCAAAGTTGCAGCGCTGAAAGTTCAGTGTAAGCAGAGATATCGTCTTTTATAAACCAGGAAGTATAATTGCCTACAAAAACGACTGGATTTGGACTACAGCTAGGGTTATGGTACGTCACTAACCCCCACATTTGCATCAACCACTCCCTCCGGAATATGGAAAAATAGGACATGCGCATATAGCTGCGTCATTGCCGAGGAGAGGAAGAGCTTACAGGAGAGCTAACCTAGCCATGCCGTCTAAAGTGTGCTATTTTCATCCAGATGTCAGGTCTTCTGTGTTTGGGCTTCCTTCGGATGCTCGAGTCCGTCAACAATGGCTAACATTTATGTTTAATAATGTTTCTGACAATTACAATCGTAATTTAGCTCTTTGTGCGGCACATTTCACTGAAGACAGCTTCCTGAATCTACACCAATTCAATGCCGGATTACACAAGAAACTTTTGCTCAAACCTGAAGCTGTTCCAACGTTAAAACCAGATGCAGCACTTGTTGGCAACAACCTGTAGTAGATTTAAATCGTTTTAGATGATTCAGTATGATTCGCACTTGGTTTAATGGTTTCGCTTTAGCAAGGACGGTAAACAAATGCCATTGCCGCTTCATAGTCACTTTGTTATGTTCATTTGTTTCTCTGACAAGCGTACACTTTAAGAATTAGTGATCATATAAATTCATTAAATGCATTTGTCAGTATAGTTTACTTATAGATCGTGATCTTTTGTTCACAAACGGATCAGTGTCAACAGTGTTTGTTATACAATAGCCATTTACTAGATGTTCTTGTTCACTTAACCTACAATTTGTATTAATGTTTAATTAAGATAAAGACTATGCCATAAACTAACACAGCAGCATTAGCATTTTCAATTATAACAGGGTATCAAACTTCTTATGTAATAATAGAATAATCATAAATCAAACACGTACCATTCAGAAACGTTTTGTAACAAACGTGTTTGAGGAGGTTCTGACTGTCTCTCTTCATTCGCCGCTTTGTAGTGTCGAATTCGGGCTCGAACTGATACGGCAGTAAGCCTATCAACAGCATTCATTTACATTGACCGGACCACATGCAACATTCTCCCGTACAGGGAAGGGGCTGATGGTTCTGGACAACGCTCACTTTGCAGTTTAGCCAAATCACAACACACGGCACAAACTGAACCAATCTGAGCCCATAAAGAGTTTCTGAGGGAGTGGTTTCATAGAATCAGGAAGTCAACCGGTTGTTCCAGCAACAGAGGTGAGCGCGGCTTACAATAAAGGTGAAATTTATGAAAAATAGGACTTAAAAAAAAAACAAATAACGAATACATGTTGTAATACATCCCCATAAACACAATTACTGAAAAGAAAAATGGACTAAACCCCCCCTTGAACATTTGTATTTTTGTATTTCTGAAGAGTTCCTCCCTATGGCGCAGCCCATACCCCCCATAAACAGCCTCAAAACTGTTCTTCAGAAAGTCTATGGGTGACGTCACAGACGCTTTGTCCATAATTTTTACAGTCTATGATTCCCCCGCTGTGATGCGATGATGTCATGCGTATTACAGTGCAGTGATTGGATTGAACAAGCTCTTTCTCACTGAATAAATGCAGAGAGTCGCTCAGAACTGACTGAGCGCACAGAATCATCTCTCTCCATTTCCCTGGCAGCCAATCACACGCTCTGAAAGCATATCTGTGTGTGTGTGTGTGTGTGTGTGTGTGTGTGTGTGTATATATAAATATATATATATGCAGTGGTGGGCCAGCAAGGCCTTCTCTGCTGGCCTAAACACTATCAGAATCACTGACTTGCACTTTAATATATTTTTTCCATGAATGAGCATTAAATTATTCCAAATAGTTTGTTCTCTTAATTTCATAGCTTTTCTCTTGGTTGCGCTGCTTCCAGTAGTATGTTTTTATGTTAGAGCTTGTATCCAATCATATTTCAGCCATCATGCGTTGCCGGGTAAATAAATCTGCCTGGAGGCCTTCAGAATCGACAGTGCGGGCGCCTGTAGTATAAAATGAATGGCAATGAAACCGTTTCTTTAACCAATCAGATAATCCGTCAGATTTAATCAGCCAATCAGATTTCGCTTTGACTGCAGCGGGGCCATCTAGCTGGCATATGATAACGTATGTATTTCTCGATTTCTTTGATTGGATGCGCGTACCAGACGCATGTACTATTCACTGGTAGTATCTGCATCTGTAGCGAACTGCGTAAACTAAATATATATTCCTGTAGATGTAATAGTTTTTCAACCCAGAAATTAATGTTTCTTTCCCTGCTCGACCTCCAGCAGAAATAAATCCCTTATTCAGCCTGAGCTAAACGCAGAATAAACGGAACTCTATTCAATCTCTCCGGGTAAAAACAGGAACTTGTGACCTAATGTCATTCTGAAACGAATGATTTTGAAGGCAAAAGTCCCGCTGATTTCGCTGATTTCGTTCTTAAACTCATGGGGGAGAGCATGGGGAAGCTGTACACCATCGTCATGTTTTGTGGTGACTGTGTGCTTCTGTCGACAGGCACTCTCGAGCCGTAAAGCGAATTAAAACTTATGCTAGAAATATGACGAGACAGACAGGCCCGGATTAAGAGGACTTTGGGCCCTGGGGCTATAGCAACACCAAAGGCCCCCTTTCATCTGATTGCCACTCCACAGTCTTTTACCACAATAAATATATATTTTTATTTTTTTATTGTTATTTCTTCTGCTGAACACAAAAGAAGATATTTTAAAGAATGTTGGTAACCAGACAGTTGATGTCACCCATTGACTTACATAAGAAAAAATATTTTAAGTCAATGACTACCATAAACTGTCTGGTTACTAACACTATATAAAATATCTACTTTTCTGTTCAGCATAAAGAAAGAAATTCTTTCAGTTTGAACAACATTGGGGTGACAGAATTTTTATTTTTTGGATGAACTTTCCTTTTACATTTCCTTTTCTGTCTTACAGTTAAATAGTCCTTTTTTCTAGCTTTAGCAGAGTACAATGTTGCATTCCAGGGACATCCAATGTTAGATGGTTCAGTCTTTCTTGTACCATTATTGACCGCAATTGAGATTTAATGAAAGATAATTTTGAATCTGTAAAAAATATTAATACATTTACACTGCATTTACAATTACATAAATTATATGATTGTTATTTTATTTAATAATTAAATATAAAATGATATCTACTTTTTCATTGAAGGGTAGGCTACTTTATGAAACCAAAACTAACAGTAGGTGGCGGCAATTCTGTCTTAATAAGCGAGTCATTCATTCAACCGATTTGTTCAAACAGCTGTTTGATTCATCGACGAAGCAAACGAGGAGTCATTTAAAAGGAAACCATTCGTTCAAAACGCGGATTCAGTAACGAATCTCCACTATCAGTTTCAGAGATTATTTCTGCTGTGGTTTCATTTTGGGATTTTCATCGGCAAAGTGACGATAAACTAAAACGTAACTCTAAATGTTAACTTAATGGCCTTGGATATTAGACCTTGATGTTCGTCAAAAAAAAAAAAAAAAACAGTAATTCTGCCGGTGTTTTCACCACGAGTGAGTGGTGGGAGAAAAACACTGACATTCTGGATTCAGGCTGCAGATAAATCATCGACGACTAGCCCCTATAAACATTTGAAAACTGACTCCACGAGAAACAATTACCATCCAAATAGTGCTTAACTCATTAACTTCTGCTGCTTCTCTTGCTTACCTCAACGTGCACGCGATCGGTGACGACGCAGGAGCGTGAAGATAACGGGCTGCTGCCGCTGCACTCTTCCACGGACACGGATGGAAGCTGAACCAAAGTATTTCGTTAGTTTAGGAATTTTTGCATCCCTTTTCTGGCGCAAATTGTAGAGTTATTTTGATTCAGCGGTGAATTATGACAGTCAGGCACATTTTCCAATAACTTCTTGTTGTTTTATTATACACAAATCAACCACCTATGATTTGACAATCTCATTTTCTCCAGCCAATCACGGGCCCCCTAATCCCGCGGGCCCTGGGGCTTCAGCCCCGCCTAGCCCTCACGTTAATCCGGCCCCTGGACAGACACGACATTGTTGGAACTGAAACACAGTTAGAACCTGTACAACAGTAATGTACTTTGTGTAAAAAGTAATCTGTAGTTTTGGTGAGTTAATGCTTTTTTCCCCGTGGTGGATATGATTTTCTTCTTAATTTTCCTTATAAATGTACTAATTCCGAACTTTTATCTTTTTCAAACATTTCATACTATTGTAACGTCTGAAAGGGACTATTGTTAACCCTTGTGAACTACAAGATAAGGGGAGCTTAACTTAACCGTTTCCGAACTTATAATCGGATTCGGATGGCGTGACCACCGTACAACGCACCAGCCTGGTGCGTTGTATTCTAAGTTGCTGTTTCTGTGTGTGTGTGTGTGTGTGTGTGTGTGTGCGTGCGAGCACGTGAGTTCGGCTGGTGCAGTTGTCCAGTGGATTAATTCACATTATATTTCTGCAAACATTTTCACCTTAGTATTTTTGTGATTTGAGTATTTTGTGATCTGGTGAAATAAAGATGAAGATCTCTCTTCCTCTGTCTGTTTTATTTGCTGATGAAGATAATGTGACTTTACAGAATAAAGAGTCTCTTATTTTCTTCATTCTCTCTCTCTCTCTCTCTCTCTGCTAATGTAGGTTAAGCTGGTGTGATATGACAGATGAAGGTTGTTCTGATGTGACTTCAGCTCTGACATCAAACCCATCACACCTGAGAGAGCTGGACCTGAGCGTGAATAATCTAGGAGACTCTGGAGTGAAAAACCTCAGTGATCTACTGATGAACCCACAATTCAAGCTGGAGAAACTACAGTTAGTGTCATTATACTGTACAGCAATTACAGTGTGTACAGAAGTTTATTTAATTTGAAGACAGCAGGGCTTATGTTTCATTGGTTATAGAAGTGCACTTTCTGGGTTTCCCTACCAGTGATGCGCGGGTCTGATCCCAAAATGAGCGGGTGCCTGCGGTCATCTGCAGTTACCCACAGTTCCGAGTCATCCAAAAATGTTTTTAATGATATTCGGGTCGCTAGGCTCGGTCAGGTCGTTTGAAAAATGATGCCAATTAGACCTTTGTATTTATATAGGCTACTAGACACAATTTATTATTAAATATATATGCCTAGACGTTATTGGCTGAATAACTGGCACGAAGATGACACACAAGCTCAGTCTAAACAGTTCTCGGTTCTGTACTGGTGATCCGAGAACCGCTGTACCTGTGCGTTCGGTAGTACGCAGATGCGCAGTATCAGCTGCTCGTGCTCATCACTTCTCTCAGCAGTGGCACCAACATGTCTCAGTTCAGTGAACTGTTGGAGTTACTGGAGTAAAATATAATTCGGGATATTGGTTTATTTCGATTTGGAGGGACGGTCAGGCATGTCTGAAAGTGAGTAACTTTAGTAACTTGTGGATCAGCACTGATGAAAGACGCGAACTGTTTCAAACGATTCAGTTCGATTTAGTGTACTGGTTTGACCGGTTTACTAAAAAGAACCGAGTTCAAGAGAACGATTCGTTCACGAACCGGCCATGTCTATGATCACTACAGACTGCAGAGAGATGGAGGCGGCAAGAGAAAAGGTGAAGACTGGGGAGAGGAAGCTCCGCAAATACACAAAAAGAAAGAGTAAAAGTGTGGGAGACATTTACCGAAATAATGAACGATGATGACCAAAGTGCTGGCTTTGTTATGTGTACGTCTTCTTGCGATGCTGTGTTGATACACGTCTATGGCCCAATGACGCTACGATGAGCAGTTACTACTTTGAAAAAATGCGGTCAGGAAGTGGGTCGGGTTCAATATTTTCTTACTTTTTTTTGCGGTCCGAGTTGCAGGCGGGTTCAGTTGAAAACATCGGTCGGGTGCGGGTTGTTTATACATTGACCCGCGCATCACTGTTCCCTATTGCTCACATTTTTTATGTTTTTATCTAGATAGTCATTTTTGAATTACAAACATCTGATACAACGTACTGATTGTGTACATGCAGAAATCTGTCTTTTCAACAGAGAATAAAGAAGAGACATCAAATAAATAGTTAAAAATGAAAGAGAAGAAACAGTGTCTTCCAGCGCACAGAACTAGTGTGACTGGGTTTTAAAACAGACTATTGGAAACTAAATGCTGCTGTAGCTCTTCAATAAGATGATCATCATAGATGTGAACTATTGTTATTTCTCTGTCTTCAGTCTGAGTGGATGCAGTATTACAGAGAAACAGAGTCTCATCCTGACTTCAGCTCTGAAATCAAACCCGTCACACCTGAGAGAGCTGGACCTGAGCGAGAATGAACTAGGAAACACAGGAGTGAAGCACTTATGTGCCGTACTGAAGGATTCACACTGTAAACTGGAGAGATTGAGGTCAGTCACATTCACATACAAGAATCAAAATGATTAAAATCACTTCAACTGTTTAAACTAGAACACATTAAAGCTACACTGTGTAACTTTTTTAGTTTATTTTTAGCTAAAAACACTTAGTTCTTTAAAAAATATATGTGCTCATTAATGTATACATACAAGAGTCAAAATGCTTAAAATCACTTCAACTGTTTAAACTAGAACACATTCACATTATTTTGGCGAGCAGGACGAGGCCGAGGGTCATGATTGATAATGAGCGACACCTGCACGACTCACCGGTCTCGTATCTCTCACGTCCCTCGGCCTCGTCCTGCTCCGACACAATTATATTTGTACAAACATTTTCACCTTAGTATTTTGTGATCTGGTGAAATAAAGATGAAGATCTCTCTTCCTCTGTCTGTTTTATTTGCTGATGAAGATGATGTGACTTTACAGAATAAAGAGTCTCTTATTTTCTTCATTCTCTCTCTCTCTGCTAATGTAGGTTAAGCTGGTGTTATATGACAGATGAAGGTTGTTCTGATGTGACTTCAGCTCTGAAATCAAACCCGTCACACCTGAGAGAGCTGGACCTGAGCGGGAATAAACTAGGAGACTCTGGAGTGAAAAACCTCAGTGATCTACTGATGAACCCACAATTCAAGCTGGAGAAACTACAGTTAGTGTCATTATACTGTACAGCAATTACAGTGTGACTGAAGTTTATTTATTTGAAGACAGCAGGGCTTATGTTTCATTGGTTATAGCAGTAAACTTTCTGGGTTTCCCTATTGCTCACATTTGAATGATTTTTATCTAGTTACTAGAGTGTAGATAATAACTGTTTAATTCCCAGCATTTGATACAATGTACTGATTGTGTACACACAGAAATCTGCCTTTTCAACAGAGAATAAAGAAGAGAGACGTCTTATTTAAAAATGAAAGAGAAGAAACAGTGTCTTCCAGGGCACAGAACTAGTGTGACTGGGTTTAAAACAGACTATTGGAAACTAAATGCTGCTGTAGCTCTTCAATAAGATGATCATCATAGATGTGAACTATTGTTATTTCTCTGTCTTCAGTCTGAGTGTATGCAGTATTACAGAGAAACAGAGTCTCATCCTGACTTCAGCTCTGAAATCAAACCCGTCACACCTGAGAGAGCTGGACCTGAGCGGGAATAATCTAGGAAACTCAGGAGTGAAGCACTTATGTGCCGTACTGAAGGATTCACACTGTAAACTGGAGAGATTGAGGTCAGTCACATTCACATACACGAATCAAAATGCTTAAAATCACTTCAACTGTTTAAACTAGAACACATTAAAGCTACACTGTGTAACTTTTTTAGTTTATTTTTAGCTAAAAACACTTAGTTCTTTAAAAAAATATATGTGCTCATTAATGTATACATACAAGAGTCAAAATGCTTAAAATCACTTCAACGGTTTAAACTAGAACACATTCACCATTATTTTGGCGAGCAGGACGAGGCAGAGGGTAGTAATTGATAATGACAACACCTGCACGACTTCACCGGTCTCATGTATCTCTCACGTCCCTCAGCCTCGTCTGCTTCGACACAATTACAGTGGTTACTCAACCAGAATAATACTTTTACACGCCGTCGCTCCCGCGGCGGTGAAATTCGCATCTGTATTTGCTGCCTTTTACCGCTGAAGCGGCGCTACAATCACATACTTTGAAATGTGTCCGTTTATTCTCTATTGCGTAATCTAACGCCGCGCCGCGGCTCATTCAGAGCGATTGAAAGCTGGTAACAGATGAATTCAAGTGAAACATAAACAAATTCATAATCACAATACTGAAATTAAATTGAATAAATAGTAAAAACATTACAACATAAAACATTGCAACAGAATATATATATATATTAGGCTATCAATGGGGCTAAGGAAGAGCATAAGACGAGACTTAATAGTGTTCAGACGGTAGCTCAGTGGGTAACGCAACAACATAAATCTCACTGCGCTTCAAGCGATCCGAGATCGAATCTCACTGTGGCCAATATACTGTTGGCCAACTTCATTTATGTTTTACCGTTCTTGATGCTTAAATATGTAACTGTTTATTAGCGAGTTCATTAACTGTTTATTTATTTAATGTCAAGCGTTTTGTTTAATTATCATCAATGCCACTTTAACGTAAATTTGCTGATATTCATGTAGAGCCGCTGTACGACCAAACTGATGAGGGAAATGAAAATACTTTTTTTTTAAAGCTGATCGCGTCAGAAAATGAAAATAATGATGCTCGTCTTTAATCTGCTAAATTATTGTTTTGTGAAGTTGACTGACAGCTGATACCTGGCCATAGCAATGGGAGACTGATTTTGTTGACTTGACAGACTAACTAAGTAGTATTACTTTCAATATAAAAACAAATGAAAATGTAAAAGAACACTGAAAATTGATTAAGTTTGAATCCCGAACAAACATGGTCTACTTTTTTATTATTAATGCAGAGAGATTTGTCAATAGTTCTAAAACTTTTTTACCCCCCTTTTTGTGTCTAGCCTATATTTTATATTTATAAAATAAAATTACCATGCATTTCCATTTACATTAGGGACCATTTTATCCAACAAAAATGACTGAATTAACATCTGCATAATAATAATAATAATAAGAAAACACTATTTTTTTCTTGTAAAAACAAGATATGTTTTATTTATCAATTCGAAAAAGTTCTGATAAAGATATGTGGCACTTGCCGTTTTTATGGCTGTGAAATGTGGCGGAGTTGCAAAGGTGTAACCAAAAGTGAAAACCATTATGAAACCGATCAGAGGCGCGCTATTCAAACCGAGGGGCACGTGCCCTTTCAGATTTTTGAGGCAAATTAAATTTAAATGTAGCCTACTTTAGCTTCCAAAAGACTTCCAAAATATATAGTTTTATTTGAAACTATGCACACCGGTAGGATTAGAATGGTCAGTGCCCCTGTTATTGGCTTATAAATTCGTTCTAAAAAAGTAACAAATTTATGACCTAAAAAGAAACACTGTCACATTAAACATTTATCTTATCATAAACATTGACTAGTTGTGTGTGTGCGTCACCATTAAATGTTTTAGATTTTTTTTTTTTTCTATAATGTGTTGCATTTTACATTCTGTATTTTTCGGGGATTTTATTGTAGGCTACTAAATTATATTATCCATTAATTAACTTTTTAGCATAGACCTAAAAAAGAAACACTGTCACATTAAACTAGCTACATCTTGCAAGCTTTGGAAGTTAAAAGTTATATACATTTTTTTTTATTTTATTCTTATGAAAAATGCACAAAAATACAATTTTAGATTTTCATATGAATATATTTTCCAAACCATGTTTTTTTAATCTAAAACTGTAAGAACATCATATAGGCTAGCTATAAATCTAAAAACATATATTATTTTTATTTATTATTATTTTAATCCATAAATCCATAAGTCTAAAAACCATAATCTATATTTATATACGGATGTTAGCTAAAATTATAAGCAACGTACGACACGAAGAAAACTTTATTACATTAGGAATATATCTTTCTGGTAATAAAATAGATTCTCTGGGAATTTATATTTCAAGTTGTGCACAGCAAAAAAAATGGAATTCCCATTTTTTTAGGGCACAAATGCTGGGTTAACTAATTTTATTTAAGTAAAAATTGTCTTTCCACAAAAAATTGTCTTTCCACAAAAAGTTGGGTCAAGTCCGTCTGACGTTGTTTTCTTTAATGGTTGAGAGACATTTATCTTATAAACGTTGACTCAGTTGCGTGTTCTGATACGGCATCCTAACTACACGCGACGCATATCAAATTCCAGCGACAGCAAGTGTGTCTGTCCACACTAGACGCGACGCGACTGTGAGATGCCACATATTCAGAACAGCGTGTGAGCTATGGTGTAAGCAGAGTCTCTCTGTGAAAGCGCACTGTTGGCCCGCAGTCGCATTGGAAATGGGTAAGGACATAATCAAATCAAGAAATAACATTATTAAAAATCAGAACATTAACAAAATATACTCATTGACTAATTTTGTGATGAAGTACAGTTGTATGTTTGCATATAATTCATTTTGAACGCTATATTATCTGCTTTCACAATCTGAGGTAAATTATCCGTTATCTTGTGGCACAATGACCTATTTTTAACTAAAAATAAATAATGTGTAGATCATAAACAGTGTAATTTATTCATTCTGTCAGCCGCGACGTCGCAGAAATAGGAACCGTTTCTAAATTAGAAACTTCGCGCGTCAGCGTCGCGTCTGGTTAGGACAAAAACTCTGATTAACATGGAAAAGATACCTTTTATCGCGTGTCGTGGCGGCGTACGCGTCGCGTGTGAGTTAGGACACGGTGTCACGCGTTAAAAACCGCATCCTAACTACACGCGATGCGATGAAATTCCAGCGACAGCAAGTGTGTCTGTCCACACTAGACGCGACGCGACTGTGAGACGCTACACGTCAATCAAAAATCACAGCCATTCAGAACAGCGTGTGGGCGAAGTCTCTCTGAAAGCGCACTGCTGGCCCGCACTGGCATTGGAAATGGGTAAGGACATAATCAAATCAAGAAATAACATTATTAAAAATCAAAACATTAACAAAACATACTCATTGGCTAATTTTGTTATGAAGTACAGTTGTATGTTTGCATAAAATTCATTTTGAATGCTATATTAAATGCTTTCAAAATCTGAGGTAAATTATCCATTATGTTTGTGGCACAGCGACCTATTTTTAACTAAAATAAATAATGTGTACTCAAACAGTGTAATTTATTCATATGACAATCAGTTTATTCGATCTTGTTCATAGGGAAATTCATATCCATCCCGTCGATTTATTATGGATGGAAGGAAAAATATATTCAAACTCAAATGAGACAATTTTAATACTATAGGCCTACAAAAAAAAAAAAACAATGAACACCTGAGATTATTAATGACCAAAAAAGATTACAAATGAGATTATTGAATACGAAATATTGCATTCATTATTTTCCCCAAGGTCCGAGGTTCAAACGAGAGCTCTGGAGGAGGAAGAGATTAGTGGCCTTTCTTTTATTACAGGGGAGGAAGACGAGGATGTGGGTGCATCCAATAAATCAAAGAAGAGCAGAGCAAGGGGCCTATCACAACCTAGTGAACAGAACGCAGTGAACGCAGAACTTCCATCCAATGAGATCTCTGTGTGGGCGGATCTGTCAGCCGCGACGTCGCAGAAATAGGAACCGTTTCTAGAATAGAAACTTCGCGCGTCGGCATCGCGTCTGGTTAGGACAAAAACTCTGATTAACATGGAAAAGATACCTTTTATCGCGTGTGGCGGTGTCTGCGTCGCGTGTAGTTAGGACACAGGTGTAGAATGTCAAACACCATTCAAATGCAAAATATGTGCCCTCCCCCACTTTAAGCTAACTCAAGCAAGCTCCTGAGATGAGGCTGGCAATATGTTGTTTTTTCCCCGGCTCACAACTGAGCTCCCAAGCCTCAAGCATTAATGCGGAGGCACATGAATGAAGGATCTCCATATGCTCATATTAATTTTAACGTACATATTTCCAAAGTCTTGTTTCCTAAAGTGTTACATTAAATGGCGAAATATGTGTGTTTGTTTTAACGTGTGTGTGTAGACTACAAAGGTAAAGATGCATGGGCGTCAGTTTGGTTTGAAATGTGCTGGGGACAGAGACGTACTCGGAAGGGCATTTTCAAAAGTGCTGGGTACAATGACGCATTCATTCTTTTTTTCTCTTTTGAGTAGGTCATGTTTTGAAAGACGATGTCCTGTAGCTTCCTGATGTACATAAATAAAATTGAGCACAATGTCCGAGTACAGTGAGTACGCCCTATTAAACCTGTACAGTGATGGTCCAGTGGTAGAATTTTTGCCTAGCGTGTTCGGGACTCTGGAGATTCCAGGTTCTAATCCGCACTCGTATAGTTTTTTTTTTTTTTCTCATCAAAACCAATAATGTGTATCAGTGGTTGAATTGATATTATGTTTATCAGTGGTTGTATATGTTTTGATGAGGGGAAAAATATACGAGATATACATATAAAATATACAATTTTATTTTTATAAATATAAGCAAAAACTATATGCTGTAACACAGTTTTAGAACTAGACAAATCTCTCTTCATTAATAATAGGATTTAAAATGCATTAATAGGCTAATACAAAATTTACTAAAGTCCCAAGTTTGTTCGGGATTTGAACCCGTGTCATCTAAATGATCGAACAGTAAGTTCTAACACTCGGCCATAAATTTACTCTGTTTTATCGTTAGCATATTGTTGACCTTTTACAGTTTTAAAAGATGACATTATCTGTATGACCAAAAATCATGGAGTGGGCTAGCCTTTTAAGTTCTCTAATTAATTTCCACTGACTGCAAGAGAGGCCTATTTTAACTTTTGATTCATAAAATGTTCTGCTCTAAAAGTTTGTTACAGTATATTCTGTTTAAATGTACTTTTACTTAATTAAGTTTTGCTTTCGTTAAATTTAACCGAATCTGTTGTAGGCTAAATAATTTTATTTTTATTATTTTTTGTTCTAAAAGTTTGTTCTATTCTGTTTCGTTTGTTTATTTTTTACATATTCAGTCAGTCTCATTCTTGTTTTTTTTACAAGACCTTGTGCTGTGTTTTTTAATAAACAGATACAAACAGAGATATATAGCCTAATAGTTCGTACAAATAAACGTCTATATGTCTTTAATTAATAATACAATTATTACTTTAACATGCAGTTTCAACTTCGCCAAATCTTTGTTTGTTTCATTATTGTAGCCTACAGAAAATGCAAATAGCTCTTGTTTTAATTTTTCATGTTTGTTGGTTATTTGGAAATTGCCATAGTTGTAGTATTTCATCCTTACTGTTAACTGACATAGCCCCGCTGCAATTGCGGCTGTTTTGCTAAATGCCCCTTTGCGCCACCTGGCGGTCATTTCGCGAACGACCTTGAAATGCGGCAAGTTTATTTTTACCGCGGCAGATTTGCCGCGGTACCGACTTGGCGGCAATAGGCATTCTGGTTGGCTACCCACTGTATATCTGTACAAACATTTTCACCTTAGTATTTTGTGATCTGGTGAAATAAAGATGAAGATCTCTCTTCCTCTGTCTGTTTTATTTGCTGATGAAGATGATGTGACTTTACAGAATAAAGAGTCTCTTATTTTCTTCATTCTCTCCCTCTCTGCTAATGTAGGTTAAGCTGGTGTGATATGACAGATGAAGGTTGTTCTGATGTGACTTCAGCTCTGAAATCAAACCCGTCACACCTGAGAGAGCTGGACCTGAGCTGGAATAATCTAGGAGACTCTGGAGTGAAAAACCTCAGTGATCTACTGATGAACCCACAATTCAAGCTGGAGAAACTACAGTTAGTGTCATTATACTGTACAGCAATTACAGTGTGACTGAAGTTTATTTATTTGAAGACAGCAGGGCTTATGTTTCATTGGTTATAGCAGTAAACTTTCTGGGTTTCCCTATTGCTCACATTTGAATGATTTTTATCTAGTTACTAGAGTGTAGATAATAAATGTTTAATTCCCAGCATTTGATACAATGTACTGATTGTGTACACACAGAAATCTGCCTTTTCAACAGAGAATAAAGAAGAGAGACGTCAAATAAATAGTTAAAAATGAAAGAGAAGAAACAGTGTCTTCCAGCGCACAGAACTAGTGTGACTGGGTTTTAAAACAGACTATTGGAAACTAAATGCTGCTGTAGCTCTTCAATAAGATGATCATCATAGATGTGAACTATTGTTATTTCTCTGTCTTCAGTCTGAGTGATTGCAGTATTACAGAGAAACAGAGTCTCATCCTGACTTCAGCTCTGAAATCAAACCCGTCACACCTGAGAGAGCTGGACCTGAGCGAGAATGAATCTAGGAAACACAGGAGTGAAGCACTTATGTGCCATACTGAAGGATTCACACTGTAAACTGGAGAGATTGAGGTCAGTCACATTCACATACAAGAATCAAAATGCTTAAAATCACTTCAACTGTTTAAACTAGAACACATTAAAGCTACACTGTGTAACTTTTTTAGTTTATTTTTAGCTAAAAACACTTAGTTCTTTCAAAAATATATGTGCTCATTAATGTATACATACAAGAGTCAAAATGCTTAAAATCACTTCAACTGTTTAAACTAGAGTACATTCACATTATTTTGTGCGAGCAGGACGAGGCCGAGGGTCGTGATTGATAATGAGCGACACCTGCCACGACTCACCGGTCTCGTATCTGCTCACGTCCCTCGGCCTCGTCCTGCTCGACACAATTATATTTGTACAAACATTTTCACCTTAGTATTTTGTGATCTGGTGAAATAAAGATGAAGATCTCTCTTCCTCTGTCTGTTTTATTTGCTGATGAAGATGATGTGACTTTACAGAATAAAGAGTCTCTTATTTTCTTCATTCTCTCTCTCTCTGCTAATGTAGGTTAAGTCGGTGTGATATGACAGATGAAGGTTGTTCTAATGTGACTTCAGCTCTGAAATCAAACCCGTCACACCTGAGAGAGCTGGACCTGAGCAGGAATAAACTAGGAAACTCAGGAGTGAAGCACTTATGTGCCGTACTGAAGGATTCACACTGTAAACTGGAGAGATTGAGGTCAGTCACATTCACATACAAGAATCAAAATGATTAAAATCACTTCAAAGGTTTAAACTAGAACACATTATACTCAATATCTGACAGTGAGTCTGAGTTCATATTATATCTGAGTAACATTTTTCACATTCATGATTTGTTTGTAAGATAATCTCTCTTGCTCTGTTTGTCTTTCTAGTCTATATGACTGTGGCATTACAGATGTTTCTTCTTTAACTCAGTCTTTGACTAACTCAAAAGCACTGCAGTTTTTAAAAGAGCTTGATCTGAGTTTCAATAAGATAGGAGACTCAAAGCAGCGGCTCAGAGACGAGCTACGAGACTCAAACTGTGTCCTGAGGTGAGGAAACATCACTGAGATATTAAAGACATCTTCATTTACCTCTGATATGTGAACAATACTTTCAAACATTCGTGAAAGGAAATTATCATTAAGATTTGTTGCAACAAAGGGTTTGTGTGAGAACATAATGTGAAGTTATTGAAATGTTGAACACAAAGGAGGAAAGAGAAGAAAAGCTCACTGTCACAGCTTTATACATCAACACCTGCTTTATGAACTGTGTCAGTAGAAGTGAATCATTTCAGTGTGAAACAGACTTGGTCAGATTGTAGGAAACGCTGCACTCCTGCTAAAATCAGTGCAGTTCCAGCTTCAGCTCACAGCGTCCAGCTCACATGAGCAATGTCTCTGTCTCTAGTGTGTTTTTACTGTGACAAGCAACACGTCACACTACTCTACACTTACTTTACTCTCAGTTATTTACTAAGAGCCTACAAACATGTTTAAACTAGAGGACAAACGGCTTTAACTAAAGGTTTGTGTTTAACTCAAAATAACATTAGTATTTGCTCGCTGTGGTTTATTCCATACGCCGTACACTCATTAGTTTCTCCTTTACAGAGACTCAATAGGAGTCGCAACGCACACACACACACACACACACACACACACACACACACACACACATATGAACATGATTCAGGCTTTACATCTATTACATTTAAAACACAAATATCTCTATCCAAGATCATATAAAGTCAGTAATTAATCTGATTATAGGAATTCAATTTAACTTATTTTTACTCAAAAAGCAGTAATTGAAATATATTAATTTGCAATTTGTTCTACTGAACACTGATTGTTTTCTCTTCTGTTCCACTTTACAGATAATGAAGATCGATCACCAAAGATCCCTGATAAAGATCGATCACCAAACACTGATGGATGCGTTATGTCATAGTTTGAAATCATCATGAGAGGAGCAGAAACCATCAGGTGATCCACAGAAGAGTCTCACTGCTGTCTATGAGGAGAAATACATGTGTAAATGTGTTTCATGCAGGTGGAAGAGACTCACACTGCGTCCGAAATTTCCCATTACTCACTATATAGTGGACTATATAGTGAGCTCGCCATTTGTAGTGCTGTCCGAATGTATAGTGATGATTATTATACCCTATATAGTCCACTCAATGTATCCCAGAATGCATTTTGAAAAGTAGTGAACAACCGATGGTCACTAACCTAAGCCCTACATACCATCATGCATTGCGCTGATCGTAAAAATAAGTTATAATCATGTGTGGAGTAGCGCATTATAACAGAAACGGCCAGAAATCACTTTTAGTTTTTACATTTTGGAGAAATAAGCTCAATATAATGTAATGTATTTATTTTTAAAAATCTATTTAGCCCAGAGCCGGCTCAGCACCAGCTGACAGATGATGTAATCAACAGCGCCGAGAGACGATCGAGTAGTGTCCGAAAGTGGCTTCTGTTATGCTGGTGAGCTCACTATATAGTGCTCTGCTCTCTAACCCCAACATAGGGGTTAGGGAGTAGTGCTTTGAGTGGAGATTTCGGACGCAGCATCAGACTTCACTATTAAATAAAGCAGTGTGTGTGTTAGCATGTGTATTAGAAACATGTGATATTGAATGATTAATGTTGGTTTATTATTCAGCCGAATGATGGTTTAGTTGTAATTAAAGGTGGAACTAGAGGAAGAAGCTCAGATGAGTGTCAGCAGAAATCTTCATTATCAGGCCTGTAAATATAATAATGTTTAGACTAAACTCAGAACATATATTATTAACCCAGTCATTCATTCATAAATAACACAAGCACTTTGTAATTACTATAAAATGTTCCAAATTCACTTTAACCCTAAAACCGTATTCTTGACAAATGTGGGCAAAATAGTTTTGATTTATTTTTGAAAAATACTTCCCTTGATATGAGCGGACAAAGACTTGGCTACTTTTCCTAAGTTTGCATTCTGAACACACACATTTTTTTAAACTCAATTCTACAATGTTAAATGGGTGAAAAAAACTTCCTTAATCTTGTATTTGGGTCAAAAATGGGCACCCATAGAAATGAATGGGAAAAACTGTAAATTAGAGCATTCTAAAATAAGCCAAAATAAGACATCAGGTGACAGCAAAGTCACTTCATCTTTAGGGGCCCTATTTTAACGATCTGAAACGCAAGTGTCAAAGCGCAATTAACTTTGTGGGCGGATCCCGGCGCTGTTGCTATTTTCCGGCGGGATAAATTTACCAGGCGCGCTTCAGCATCGGTTCACAGCCGAGTAGAACGATGTTCTCGTCAGGGCCGTAAAAGAAAGAGAAGGGACACTGGGGATGGGACAAACCCACCAAATTAGCTTCGGGTTAAACATGCATATAATAATTTGGGTAAATGTGTAAGCTTTATGCCTGTTTTTCCATCATCATGGACACAACTGATTTCCCTCATGTTTATATATTTTTCCGTATAATAATGTATCATTTGCAAAAAGTAAAATGCATCTGTGTTGATGAGAGAATCATCTACAGTGTATGCGCGTTGTTCACACTCTGTATTATGGCCAAGCATGCACGCTTAAAATAGCATCTGAATGTACGCGCAACGCGCCACTGACTTTAGACCAGGTTTTTTCTGGTCATTGGCGCAAGTGTTTTCTGGAACTGCAAAATAGCACCAGGGATTATTTGCGTCACACACACCTCCTTTTTGCGCCAACGCGCCCAGGAAGCGCAAGTTCATTTGTTAGTTGACCGACATGCGTCTGTGGAGAGAAAAAAGTGCAAAATAGGAATGATAAATGCGTCAGTGTATAAAGTCATTTGCTGCGGTGGTGCAAGATAGAGCCCAAATAAGAAACCAGGTGACAGCAAAGTCACTTCATCTTTAGGTTTTAGCTCTAAGAACTTATTGGAACTTATCTTTTTTTTAAAACATACAAATAAGCATAATTTACATAGAAAATATGGTACTTTTTGAAGTATATAAATTCAAAAATACCCCCAAAATAAAAAACACCATAAATGGATAGACAAAACTTTATCGAATACAGTGATATAACATTTATAATAAATAAAAATCAGTATCACACCTGAGTCCTCTGTGCCCACATTTGTCCACAATTACAGGATTAAGGCTATGTTTACACGGAAACGATTCTAAAGAGAAAACGCAAAAGTGGCGTCTGCGCCATCACTTTTTATTCTGCGTTTAGACAAGCGTTTTGTGTGGAAATCCGCGTGCAAATGGTGACGCAAAAGTGTGTGAAATTCAATGTAGTATGCACTTCAGGTGGCTAGGAGTGCATACTACAACAAAACCAAGTCCACGCACCTGCGTACAACCGTCACTGTCAAGCAGACTTTTGCGTTTTTACCGTTTACATGGGAACGCGGCAGTGGAGCGTTTTTAAGATTTCCACTCTGGAGGGTGGTTTCACTTTTTTGCGTTTTTAAGCCTCAAAACGCCGTCGCCGTGTAAAACGAAAGGCACATCTGATAAAATATTTTTACGCTTTCACCCGGATTCGTTCTCGTGTAAATGGGGCCTAAGGGCTATGAAGTGAATACGGTTTGAGGGTTAAAGAGGCAGAAGCTGTTATTGCTTAGTATTGTTTTTCTCTCATAAAGAGAATTGTTCTTTAGCGGTTAATAGAGGGTGACACGGGAGTGGATTTTCAAACCTCTCCCGTCCCACTCCCACAAAAAAAAATCCTGTCCCGTCCCAATCCCACGAAAAAACATCCAATCCCGTCCCAATCCCAGAAGAATGACTCCTATTCCCTCCCACTCCCGTGTTGTGTTTTTTGACTGGAATCTGTCAGTTACAGTAAAAAAATAATACAGTTCAGATATGAGCATAGCACAGTTTGTTACTTTATTGAACTGAAAGAACAAAATTTAAACAAAAACCAAATTTCCTTCTTTACTAAGATTTCCTTCTTGAGATTGAGTTGCCTTTAAGAATGAGTCTCACTGTTGCTATGTAAGAACAAGAGTGTGTCCAACACATTCCGGACTGAGGCTGGTGCGCCTTTCCTCAATTAATCTTCCAGCAACACTGAAGCTTCTCTCTGACGGGGTACTTGTTGCTGGGACTGCCAGCAGCTTCCTGGCAACTGGAACCAGCCCACCTGACATCTCCTGCCAGAAGTTGAGCAGGGACTGGCCGGCGGTCATCTTTGTAGGCTCGTTCATATATTTCAGCACCAACTTGCGACTCCATGACTCGGAAGTGTCACCAAGGTCCTCCCTCTCCTCCTCCTGCACACAGCTTGAGAAGAAACTGTGCACCTCTGTGCCTGTGGCCACTAGGTGTGGTGGATCTTCTGAGAAAAAAATACAGGTTGTTATGGCACAATCGAGTTTGCATTATAGGCATAATGCTTTATATGATGCAAAATACACGTGTCTTTATATTGATGAAGGCAATATACAACTTGTTGGTAGGTAGTGAGTGAATGAGTGAGTAAGTGTACGTGCTGGGTGGCTTTCCATAAGTGAGAGAGAACATTTTGTAGTTATAATAGAAATTCCAGGAACACCTTACAAAACGGGTGCACTAATATGCATTAATTCATGCTTATCTAATGAACAGATAATCATGAGTTAGTATGACTCAAATGTATCATTATGTTATTACTTTACTTATTGAGGCACATGACTATAAACTAATTGTTAAGTAATATGTCATAGTAAAATCCATAGTGTGGATGTCAAAACCAAAAATACATATTACTTAAAAAATTGTTTATAGTCATGGATAATGTCTTCAAGAAGGTCTCGGGTCTATGTTGTTGACATAACGGAGTTCATTTTAGGTGAAGCAGGACCTCATGCAGCTTACCAGACCGCAGAGCATCCCTTACAGATTGCAACGTTGCAAGTCTGGTATTCCACCTCGTTTCCACTGCTTGCTTAAGTGATCTGTCCAGTGCTTTTTGTAATCTGAAATTCAAGAAAGAGACAGTGTACACTAGTAAGGTGATAAAATCGCAGTCACTTTGTTGACAGATTTTTTAAAGTATTAATGTTTATTAAAAACAGATTATCAGCAGAATTGTTGAGTCAAAATAGCTTGCTTGAACAAGAAAACAATTTGTATTAATTACAGCAGTTGTTTTATGTTGATTTTTTGTTATAATATTTTAAAATAAACTGTATAAACTCGTTAAAAATACCTGCAAACTACAGGCATGACAAGACTGTAAAATATCTTACCCTGTTCTTTTGAAGTGTGTAACCAGAGTCTTCGCATCATGAAACAGGTTGATGACTGGGCTGTGCAGTGGATTCTCCACATCCAAAGTGGTCAAATGTGTACTTAAGAATCAGGTTAATATTATGGCCTGCACAGGACAGTCTGGTGTAATCCTTGAAAGCTGCAACCACATTTGAACCATTGTCGGTCACTACAACAACATTCCTTGCTCAAGATGCTAAACTCCTATATGTTAGGTTGGATAAAAAAAAAACAGCACAAACATAAAATATTAATACATTTGTTTACACAAATATTTACACAAATAAATTTAACATAATGATTACTTTGTAAGTAAATTATTGTTAAAGCTTAGGCTAGTAAAAAAAAGTTAACAAAAGGAATAAGAGAGACACTGAATAGAATGGTAACATATTACTTAGACAAGCCAATGCAGTATAACACTGTTAAGTATGTACTACACAAATTATGTTACACAGGGAGGAGAGTGGGGGTAAGAGAGATACCTGAAGGATGGACTCCACAGTCCTTCTGATATTGTCATGTGTTTTTACACCCATGATCTCCCTTGTAGCCAGACTCGGTTCAACAATTTCCATCCAAGAATATAATGGACTGTAACTGTTATGTAGTGTGTGTTTGTCCTTTCTTCTGCCCAAAGGTCAGTTGTCACAGCCCAGTCTGGGCACTAAAGGAATAGATGATGTTATTTCAGGCTTCACATGATCTTACATGAACAGATAATAATTTAACCATATCATGCTTTTAATTTACAATCCCATAAAAGTAGGCTACACAAATGGCAACAAAAAAAATTGAGAACTAATATTTTTTATTTTAATTTTTTACTGTACACACTTTAATACAGCATAAAAACAGCTAAACTGGCATTTAAAGACATTTGATATTTGAGAGAAATAAAAATAGGTTAGGCCTGTTATAATCATATTTATCAGTTATCAGTTAAACATCACTAAAGGGAAGCAATATGCCTACCTGTTGTAGCTCGTCTATAACATGTTTCTTTACCGTCGGTTAATGAATCTACTTTCTATAAATAAAAAGGGGTCACTTGCGCTTCAGCCTAGTTGGTTCTCACAGAACAGGACACAAAAATCTGGGAAGGAAACCCAAGGTCTAGCTAGGACCAAGGAGCAGGACCAGGGGCACACAATGTTTGAAATGATTTTATTAAATGACGTTTCGACGTCCATGCGTCATCTGCAGAGTCAAACAGTCAATGGCAATGATGTACAGAATTTAAAGAGTTAAAGTTCAAGGTATTGGCCACTGGCCTGAGTGGGTGTGGTACATCAATTAACCAATCCTATACAAGCACTCAGGACTCAGACAGAAAAATGCAGAAAAAAGGTTATATGTGATATACCATCTTATTTAGGTGACACATCTGACATATTGAGACTTTTAGATTTGTTTGAATGTGACCATGATTTCATGCTGGCAAGATGAATCACACTTTGACAATTGTTTTTTATGTGTGCTGAAAAAGAGGAGGAAGCGAAAGAAAGAGAATATGGATGTGGTCATGCGAGGGAAAGAGGACAACTTGGCATGACAATCCTGCAGAACAGAGCTTGAGGAAAGTAGTTTCAAGTGTTAGAGCCAGTGTTACAGTGTTACAGCCAGGTGGCCCCATTTCATGTTGCAATTGTCTTGTCTAGTCAGTAGATGAAGGTCAAGCAGAAACACACTGGAGATGATCATGCTGAATTTATGACACTGGCAGAACATTATCACAGGAGATTTCTTTCACTTTCCTTGAGAAGCTGCCACAGGAAGTTGAATATGGTAAAGTATCTGATTATATTATAGACCAATTATACACATAGCCTACCCTAATTTAATTTTAAAATATATACTTTTTTTATTGTGAATGAAAAAAAAATTAACAAAGTAATAATCTTAATCAAATTATTAAATGTAAATAAATATTAATAATACCATCTTACAAAATTCTCAACTTTTTGTTAATGGTCTCTCCTGATATAACGTTTTATAAATAATTTTATAAGAAATTCCTTTAATGTTGGATTCAATCCTCCATGTAAATCAAAATGACTTAAATCTCATTGTATGCTGTATCTTGGCACAGCAATTGGACATACTGTAAATATGAATAATAACGTAAAATTTGAAAAATAAAATAAAATTTGTTTATTTTACTTTTATTCAAAGTAATTTACAAAATGATTCATAGATGTTATCTTGTAAATGCAGACATTAGTAGATATATTCATACTGTTTGTGATAAATTTACTTTTTGAAATGCATCATTTTGAAGATATTAAACATTTAGTTTTTGTATTGCACATTTCTCAATTTCTTTTTGAATTAACTTTAAAATAAACATGACAAACTTTTAATTTAGAACCTCGTGACAATTTTCTTTGTTTTCAAAATCCTTATTTTTCTGAAAAACTAAATTAGCCTATATTATTATTTTGGCAAAGTTTTATGTTCATAAACAAAAATAACTCAAAATAAACCCTCATTTATTACCTTGTATAATATTGATCTCACAGTTTACACTCACAGAAACTCTTTAAACACGAGATCACAAAACAGAAAGCTTATAAAAACAATAAAAATGTAAAGCTTGTATGCATAACTGTCCTAATATTATACAGCACCTTTTATCACAGTATTTTTATTTATGTATGTTAATTTTATAGTTGTTCTTTGTTTTACACACTTTGAACTGTACAACAATGTCTTGTATTGTCTTGTACTTTTTGCATCGCACTTGTCTGTAATTGAACTAAATAAATCAGAAAGATAAGATAATACAAAAAGATCTTCAAAAACTCAACAGTAAATGTCCAGCAGAGGGAGCAGTTTTGCCACGGCCATAGCAATATGTACTCTAACGAAGTACATT
>JAQIUQ010003240.1:0-24195 GCA_030378365.1 Hybognathus amarus | reverse complement strand
AAAATCAAATGAATAAATAATAACAGGTTTCTTCACCTGGCTCACAATTAAATGCTCAGCTGTTCAAATAACAATAAAATGTAAACATAAATACTGTAACAACAGGAGTACCTTTTTTTTTTTTTTTTTTTTTTTAAATCAAAGCTCCATAAGGTGGCTGCAGGAAAATGAAGTTTGCAGTGAGCTTTGTTTTGGGGCTGGAGCTTTTTCGCAGTGTTTCCTCTTGGACTTTTCCTGCTGTGGTGGCAGTGATATTCCCATTGGCCACGCTCCCTTGCCCCCGGTGTTTAAACCTGCCTAAATATTAGAATATGAAAGGCTCCAATTTAGAGCGGCAAATCGATTATGCACATCCCGTGCGCAAAATGATGCATTTGAAGCAACGCAAAGTCACAGCGTTCAGGCGCAGCGCTTCACATTTAAAAGTTTAAGCACAAAGCGAAGAGATATTTGATGCTTAGTATATATCTTTGCAACAGTTTATTGAGCCATTTCTTTTAACAGTTTTAAATTTCAGTTACAGTGCGCATAAAGAACAATTCATAGCGCTCTCTACTCCAGTGCTGTAATAACAGACACCCGGGAGAAAGGAATATGATTTAGAAAGCACAGTAAACTCTAGCAAGATAAAGTCATTTTATGCAAACCATAGACATTTATCTACAAATAAAGTATAATAATGGAAACATTAATCTTGATGAGAGTGTCATTGTGTTATAGTCGTAACCGAACGCGACGCGCTGTTTGAATGCTGAATGGAGAATGACGAGGAGAGATGAGTTTCCATTAACGACTTAAATATTCATTTTTACCTCACATTATGCTATTGAATGACTTTAGAAGTCTTGTAATAGAGTGCGAAAACTTTATGGTGCTTTCAATATTTTTTATGCCTTTAGTGGTAACAATTTAGGTAACAATAACACAATAGTGTGCTCAATACCGGACTTCACTGAGTAGCTGCAGCCGTGATGGGATGATGTTTGGTAGGGTGGCCGCGGAGAATGAATGTACGGAAACACCGTTTCGGGTTGTTGATGGCTTGCGGCTGGGCTTCTGCAGCGCGCAGTTTCAGCAGTGCGGAGAGCTCCGGTCAGTAGCTTGCTTGGAGCAAGGATCACAGCGCATATATTGATATATGCGATATGGTCTAATTCCATATTGCATTTAAAAAATATCAATATATTTTTTATATCGATAGATCGCCCAACCCTGATCCTGGGGTTAACTATCAAAACTTTGTATTCATAACCAGATGTGTCACAAGTACATTCCCAACCCTTGGGTTACTGTTCTTATTTGCATGTTTGCATGTGTCAACTATCATGGTGGTTAAAAGCAGGGTTTATAACAATGATATCCTAGGTTTAAACACTGTAAAAAAGTCCTATATGTAAATTTTTGCTGACACCACTGGCACTTTAATCCATCTGCCTAACATGAAACTGTATATGCTCGGACAGTACATTGCTACAGTGTACAATCAAAAGTGGTATATTTGCAGCATTAAGTGTGGTGATAGGCAGGCTGTTCTTGTGTCCTTCATGTCCCATGTGGGTTCCAAATCATTCAAGTGGCCGGGATGTTGTGATGAGTGCTGTGTACCATTTAAGCCACAATCCACGCATTGTTTTATGCCTTCAATCACCAATGGTATCACTTTGAGTACGAAAACATTGAATGTATAATTTGTATTCCAGAGCTTTGTAGATGACCCTTTCTAAAAATACAAAAAAATAAATAAATGTATTGCTCCACTTAACCCTCTGGGGTCGGCTATCGCCCTGGTTCGACAAGCTCACTTTTTTCCTTATCAGTGTAAAAGAGACTCAAATTACTCTGTTGATTTTGATCTTACATATAAGTGTTGTACATCATTAAATCCTCTTAAATGTCTATTTCTTTTGTGGATACTCACAATAAAAACAAAGTGTTCTGTATGGAAGTATAATGATGTCAAATGTTTTTGAAACAAAAAGCATGTTGAATTGCACCAACTGAAAAAAAATATGCATTGCGTTAACCATGGCTTTTTAAGGCTTGCATTTTTATGTGCTTAAATTCAACATGGTTGAATATTTAAGCTGTGAATATTTCAATTAGAAACATTTCAAACACATTTTCATTACTAAAATTTCAATAATTCATATTCACCTTTCATATTTCACTTCCAAATCTTTCGAACTGTTTAAAAATACAACCTATAATATTCAACAGGCAATTTTCGGTCCATTTTATTTCGTCTTGAAAATTCACTTACACAAATTCAGTGGTTAAAATTCAACAGAAA
Source organism: Hybognathus amarus (assembly GCA_030378365.1). NCBI lineage: Eukaryota > Metazoa > Chordata > Actinopteri > Cypriniformes > Leuciscidae > Hybognathus > Hybognathus amarus. Next base: position 21,905 of record JAQIUQ010003240.1, on the reverse strand, counting down.
ATACTACATTGACATCCAGGAACTGCAGGAAAAGCAGTAGATTGCCGAGCATATTCTCCATCTGCTGTTAGTCGGCTTTACCTGCAGCATGTTGACAAGCACCAAAGCAACAGCTAGAAAGGCATTTACAAAACGTCATTTGCTGAAATGGACAGAGCGATGAGTACGAGTTATGCCTATAATTTATATGTGTGTGGAAAAAGGTTAATTAAGACACAAAACACACTCAAGAGTCTTATTTTTTCAATATCTTGTCTTACTTATTTTTAACCCGGTGCAAAGTAAGGTGATTTGTCCACTGCAAAACTAAATTCTCTCGCCGTTGGCATTGATATTAAATTTTAGTAAAACAACTGTAATACACGTGAATTGTCTCCGTCATTATCCTGTGTCCGAAAATGAGCTGTAACTCGGTAAATACTTGTCACACAGGCACAAAAGATTTTGCGCTATAAAGCTGAAATTCTCCTTTTAAATGAAGTAATTTATATAAAACACAAATATTCTCAGTTTAAGTAATCTGTATGAAAAAAGAGAGATGTCAGTCTTATTCCTTTCACCTAATTATAGCATATCACATGTTAATATGACACGCCCACTGAGAGCGCGTGCTATTCAAACGCAAATGTTCGAGGCAAGCCATGCCAATGCCCACATCAGCTGGATAAAACATCCAGTTTAATAAGAATCTTGTATTTGACCTCGTCTTGCTGCGCTGGAGTAGGCTTGGGCGGTAATATGGTATACCGCGGAATCTAAAAATAGCAACGGTATCAGTTTCAATATCGATATACCGTCAGGAAAAAAAAATCCAATGCACTTATATAGGAGACAAGGATTAAAAATAATTTATTTAATGGCTAAAAAGGCTTATGCTTGGTTCTCATGACGTGACAGTGTGGTGAAGAAAGAGTGGGGGAGAGAGGGGGAAAGATGGCAAGTTGCACACCGTGTGACCTGGTTCGAAGAAGAACACGACTTCTGCAGTTTGGCAGGGATGGGCATTTCAAGCAATAAAAATATTTGAAGATCACCTGGTATTATTCGATTATTATTCGAAAATCGCGCCCCTCCACCACATGCATACATCTATGTTGATTATGAAAAGGGAACTGCATGAGATGAATAAGATAGGATCATAAAATGCCCAATATCAGAAAACATTTGAAATGGGTCAGTCAGACATGATTGACCACTTATTACATTTTGTTTTGTAGAAAGCCTTTCTTTAAAGCAAATTTTGTTTTGAATAAATTGTATCTTCATTTTAATATTTTTTTCATCAACAAATTGCCTGGATTAATAAATAAAAATAAAATATAGTAGACAATATAATCAGGACACGCGCCGGCGTGAGCTGGAGCGAGTCTCATAATTGAACCTAAACTCAGCGTATAAGATACATGCCTTAAAGAGCCCCTATCATGGATTTTTGAAAATTACTGTTCATATGGTGTGGAATATAGCTCTAAGGGAATGAAAACATCCTGCAAAGATTTATATCTGAAAGTGCACCATATATAAAGTTATTGTCTTTCAGCGACTGCAAGTGAGAGTCGACTCTTAGTCTATGAAATGAATTGTTTTTTAAACGAGTCATTAGCTGGTTTGTCGTGACGTAGAGACATACTGGCCGCGCCCAGTTACTGCACGCGCAGACGGAAGTCTAGAACACATTCAAATACTTCATCATAGCATCATGTCGAGAAGACGCTGTGTTCTACAATGCAAAGATAGTTCAGCCACTTTATTTTCATTTACCAGAGACGAGCATGTGAAGAATCAGTGGTTAGTGTTCATATTTGCAACGAGACCACAGCAGTATAGCCCGATTGTGTTCTCATCCGTCTTTATTGACGAATAATAGAATAACGTTAGTTCAAAAACATAAATGAATTCAAAAGTGGACTCGCAAGCCGTTGTTCCTGAAGGAGGGCTCAGTAACTTACTTACCCAGTGTATATGGATCAGCTTCCTCCTATGAATCACAACCTGTAAGTATTATTAATATATGTTGCTTTTATGGGTTTTGAACGGTTTTGTAGCGTCGGGCGCGAGGCAGTATGTGTGTGCGCGTGTATCTGTGTGTGTGTGTGTGTAAGTTACGCTCAGCGCAGCTTCTAGGTCTCCAATGTAAATTTTTTGTAAATATGTGAAATGTTTGTCGCTGTTATTGGAGTTGTCATAAAGAATAGAGCGTCTTGTAGTACTGCATTGCTTTATCAATATGTTTATGCGTTATGCTAACAAACAATAACTGACTGGGTCTGTCATCTGACCAATCACCGCCGATTAGCGTCACGCAAAGGAGTGGTTTGGAAAAATGAGTCGTTGTACGAATCATTTGGGAGTCGTTGAGCAAATCAGTTAAAAATAAATGCATATTATAAGACAAATAAAGTGTTTTTTATCCTTGCATGCATTTTAAACTGTTTAAGGGAACTCCTTAAACAAAAATAGGAACATTTCAAATGCTATGATAGGGGCTCTTTAAAGATCTGAGAAGTATATATATATAGTAAGCTTGAAATATCTACTTTTAAACAAAACAATTACCAAAACAATTACAAACTAAAATAAATGGGCTGCTCTCTGCTTATGTAGGCTAATTCATATGAAATGTACATTACTCTTTATTTGCATGCACTACTGCTAAGATGCGAGTTTGCATTGTCAATGCAATCTTTATCTTAGCAGCAACTGACATAGAAAACACTAGTTTATTAATAAACAATTAAAATGTTTCATGCATAATAATTACTTTTGCCGGTTCTTTGTGGCAAGCTTTATGCGTGCTTTGAGATGCAGAATAGGCAATATATTACGAAAACGCTCATTATGGTGTAGCATTCTCTCCCATATACACTCACCCGGCCACTTTATTAGGTACACCTGTCCAACTGCTCGTTAACACTTAATTTCTAAGCAGCCAATCACATGGCGGCAACTCAGTGCATTTAGGCATGTAGACATGGTCAAGACAATCTCCTGCAGTTCAAACTGAGCATCAGTATGGGGAAGAAAGGTGATTTGAGTGACTTTGAACGTGGCATGATTGTTGGTGCCAGAAGGGCTGGTCTGAGTATTTCAGAAACTGCTAATCTACTGGGATTTTCACGCACAACCATCTCTAGGGTTTACAGAGAATGGTTCGAAAAAGAAAAAACATCCAGTGAGCGGCAGTTCTGTGGGCGGAAATGCCTTGTTGATGCCAGAGGTCAGAGGAGAATGGCCAGACTGGTTCGAGCTGATAGAAGGGCAACAGTGACTCAAATAACCACCCGTTACAACCAAGGTGGGCAGAAGAGCATCTCTGAACGCACAGTACGTCGAACTTTGAGGCAGATGGGCAATAAGGGGAATATTTTCTTGGCACTCTTTGGGCCCCTTGGTACCAATTGAGCATCGTTGCAACGCCACAGCCTACCTGAGTATTGTTGCTGACCATGTCCATCCCTTTATGACCACAATGTACCCAACTTCTGATGGCTACTTTCAGCAGGATAATGCGCCATGTCATAAAGCTGGAATCATCTCAGACTGGTTTCTTGAACATGACAATGAGTTTGCTGTACTCAAATGGCCTCCACAGTCACCAGATCTCAATCCAATAGAGCATCTTTGGGATGTGGTGGAACAGGAGATTCACATCATGGATGTGCAGCCGACAAATCTGCGGCATCTGTGTGACGCCATCATGTCAATATGGACCAAACACCCTGAGGAATGATTCCAGCACCTTGTTGAATCCATGCCACGAAGAATTGAGGCAGTTCTGAAGGCAAAAGGGGGTCCAACCCGTTACTAGCATGGGGTACCTAATAAAGTGGCCGGTGAGTGTATATATAAGTAATTTAATCAATATAAATATGTGATTAAACTAATGGTTTAAATGAACTATTTATAGTCAACTAGAAAAAAAAACTTTAGTCATGCACGGTCAGCCCTACTTATTTGACATATTTTCTAACCAGCATGTCACTGCGGGCATTCAGGGCTTGTGGCGCTGAATGGACAGAGCGCGCGGCGCGTGATTTTTAGAAATGCGCTCTCTGCTCTGGAGGAAATATCACCACTCCACTCACATTCTGTTGTCTAAGAGTTGATTGACAGCTTTTAGATGCATTATTGGCATCGCCACTTTCTGGTTGAACGCGTCACCGCCGCATCAGAACGGAAAACACAGGGATTTTTTATTGACAATAATCCCACAACCTATTCCATATTCTATAATAAAATCAAATAATGGAATATTAGAAAATCGTGACTCATCCCTGCACAAACCAACAGTTTGGTGATGCCGTCTGAGCCTTATGTCATAATTTTAATTAGTCACGCGGTAATACCGTATACCGTGGTAAAATTTGGATACCACCCAAGCCTAGCTGTGAGGAATAATGTTATCACAATAATCTTGGAAAAGTTACCTCAGAAGTGCTGGTAGTTTCATTTAGCACAGATTTAGCTAATGTAGTAAGTCATTTATTCTTAAGTGCTTCGTTCTAATCACGCTATTGAATAGTGTCTGTAAACTGCATAAAGACTGTTTAAATATGAATTGCGTGTCTGAGTGTGAATGAATGAATGGCACATACGTGCGCGCGATGTTGTTTACTGCAGATGTACATCACATCTGTGCGTTCATTCACTCTCGCTCCTACATTAGTAAATGTTATTTTTACATGAACACATCCAAACTATATTGCTATGGCTCCTGAGATTGTTCTAATCGCGATATAGAATAGTGTCTGTAATGACAACAAATTGTTGACTAGTTTTGGGTAGATTATAAAGTTTTTACTCTAAAATAGGCATCAAATAAGCTTTTGTTAGATAGTTTCTGTAATAAACTAATCAACTGTTATAGTGTTTGTTCCAATGCAAGCTAGGCTATATCAAAATAACAAATCCTTAAAGAGGGGTTGACTGCTTTTTATATATATATACAGTATAAATTATATATATATATATATATATTATATATTTTTTTTATATAATATACCATGTATTCGTGTTTTTTCTTTTTTAAAAAGTCTTATTTTTCATAAATTTCACCTTTATTGTAATCCGCGCTCTCCTCTGTCCCATGAACGAGCGGTTCACTTCCTGATTCTATGAAAACACTCCCTCAGAAACACGCAATGGGCTCAGATTGGTTAGTTTGGGCCGGTGTGTTGTGATTGGCTAAACTGTCGCTCACGTTGTCCGGAAGGTTAACGCCCATTACCTTTACGGGCGAAACGTGCCTGCGCTCCGGTCCATTCATGTCGATACTACAGTATCAGTTTGAGGCAGATTTAGACAGAGAAAGCGGCGATAAAGAGAGTCAAGCAGAACCTCACCACACACTGCTCTTACTAAACGTTTCTGAATGATAATTTGCTACATTTTTTTACTTTATACACATTTGTTTAACACAATAGCATCTGATTGGCAACAATAGCAACTGACTGGCTACTGAACGTTATACTCAAACAGTGTGGCATTAGTTTACGTTCTTGATCAAATCGAAAATAACTTCATAAAGCATTTATACATGAAAAATACGTTTAAAACATTAGTACTGAATTCAAAATTCCAGTCCATAATGTTGTATGCTTTGTTGTATGTATGCTTTTGTCGTACAAACATTATGGACCAAATATCAAAATAGTTACATTATTACTTTTATGTGAATAAATAAAGTTATTTGTTTGTTTTTCCTCTTTAAATGTATTAAAGGTGCCATATGTAATAATTGAGGTAAAAAATATACAGAAAATGAGCTACACGCATCAAAAAATGAGAAGAAATAAGTGCAATGATGTCATTAAAAAACTGAAAAGTTATATTGCTGCCGAGATATAAACCTAAATTAGCATGCTAAATTACTAGCCCCAGCCCGTCAGGTGTCGTAATACCAGTTTCGGCCATGGGAGGCGGTATGCGGGCGGGCAACATAAACACCACCCAAACTGCAATAGACGAGTAACTCGCGCAGCTTGTGTGTGTACTTGAACCTGTCATTCGTGTGGAAATACAGCCCAGAGCCCACTACTACATTTCACTTCAGGGAAGAGTTCAAAAATGATTGGTCGACATTATGCATGAGGAATACATTTTGGTAAGTTGTTGCATACTGTATCTTTAAACAGTGTTCATGTTCTTTTTCCATTAGCTAGTAGAGCTGATCGGTTCATGTGCGCTGAGGGATCTGTGGTGTAACATGTACAAGCGCCAAAACGGTATTTATTGTTTAAATTGCGTAATAAAATTGACAGAATCTGAGAGCTTAACTAACCTGCTTGCTAAGTGTCAATTGCACAGTGAATTTGTGAGAGTTGGCAGCTCTGAATGGCGCTAGCTTGATCAACATCAGTGAATGCTGTCTGTCAAATTAATTCAAACTAACAATAAAAGTGTAATATGAACAAAACGAATACCGTAAACTTAAAATAATAGCCCAGGCTTTTATTTTCCCATATCGTCGAAATGCACCAGCTTGTTTTTGAGACAGGCGTCTATGAGACGGTCTTCATAATTTAGTGTTGAGATGTTGTTCATTGAGTCTCTGATCTCTAAAAATCTCCAAATGCTCCACGTGAAACTGTGGTCTTCCAACCTTTTACTATTGTGTCAAATGATTTGAATAATATGCGTGAGAAAAAGAGCAAAACAGCGCTCGCTTGTGTTGTTTGAAGACGTGAGAGTGCGCGCAGCCGCGGCACAACTCACTTTCTGGAGGTATACTGCCATCTGTTATGGAAAATGGAATATGTTTTGATTTAGAGTTCCAGATGGCACCTTTAAGTATTAGCTGCATGCAGAGTGACCATTGAAAATGGGTAAAATACAACAATTTGCACATGAACCTGCATTGAGTTCCCCATTTCTCAGAGAGTGAACCGTACAGGCCTTTAAAATCGAAGCTGTCAAAAGAAAAGTTTGTTTAGAACCCGAATGTTAAAGGATATTGAAATATCTGGTAACACTTTTGCTTAAAGGGCAATTCCACCTCTGGAAAGATGAATGTGTATTTAAAATGGGTCATTTATGTAGAAGAAATGTGAAATTATTTTTTAATTTGGAGCTTTCTAGACTGAGAAAAGACAGAAAATGTATTTTTGGCTTATGTGAATGAAAAACATCAACTCCCAGAATTCATTTGCTTCGCTGCCCTAGGAGGCCACGCCTACCGCTGAACCTCGCAGTATGTAAACAACAGTCTACTAGTGATTCTCCGTGATGAGTCTGTCCGAAAATGTGTTTCGAGATCGCCCAAAATGTCCGCTGATTTCGGCTTTTGCGTTCTACAGTCGTCATTCATCATGTTTACTGTGGCAAGCGGAACGAGTGCGAGCTGTATGTAAACGGCGCGAGACGAGCCAGGTTTACGGTGTCGACCGGGATGAGTGCCGGCTATCTGGATGACGGCGCGAGGCCGGTGGCGTGATTACCGATGAGCGGCACCTAAGACGTAAGTTACCGGTCTCGTATCTCTCACGGAGGAGCAGGAATTTTCTTAGCAATGTTAAAACGCATTCAACCGATCACTTGTTTGGCGTTCATGTAAACACAACAGTCAGATTCACCAATTATAAGGAATTGAGTTAGATTGAAACAAAAGCTGTAACTTACATGTAAACAATGAATGGCGACTTCAGAAATTAAAAGCTGAATCCCGGACATCGACGGCCGGACATGTCCAGGAAAAAGAGGACGGTAACCCCTATTAATCAGCTTTCTCCACAGAACAAGAGCCTGCTAGCTTAGCGTCCAAAAAAGATGTGTAATGTTAATCCCAATCCTCCATAACGCATCCGTCAGCGTATTCAGTAGTTTCGTCCACATTTTCAAAACGTTTCTGCCAGTGAAATCAAACGCATTGGCACTGATCTGTGATAGGTCTGTTAGCGCAATAGGTCCAACCCCCTATTGGCGGGTTTGAAAGGGTGGGGACTCGGGCTTGTAGTTTTTTACTGAATCGCCCTCCTTACACTTCCGCCAACAATGACGTAAAATGACGATTTTTGCGTCATTGTTGGAGGAAGTGAAAAAGGTAAATAGCAGATTTCTCTCGTCTCAGGGGAAAATGATAAAGTGTTGCATGACCATTCAATAGTATAACTGGGTTTCTAACAATGGAAAGCTTAATGCAAATGGCTGGAGTTGCCCTTTAAGATCCTATTCTCACTATTAAATAGTTGCTAATTAGCATGCATATTTACTAGGAATGATGTTTACTAGACTGACATTCCTCTTTAAAAGAATAAAAATCAGCTGTATGCAAAAGTGACACGCATTTGGTTTTTGACCACTGAAAATGTACAATATACAATTTACACACTTTTTTTTTTACTTGCTGAATATCCTTTTTCACTTGAAACTGTCACATTTCTGATATTTTGGAATTAGATATCTAGATGGACATTCAGTATTGAAAACCACCATTTACCATAGAACTCTCATTGTATAATCAGTTTCATACTTGAACATTCAGCCGACTCTTGTATGTTTGGAACCATTGTTTTCATGTAGACACTCATGAGGTCAGTGAGAAAGAAGAGAATTAAAATGACAAAATCTTGCATTTGCCTGTGTATTATGTGTGTTTGCACATGTGTACTGCCTGTCAGTGTTGTCCATGCCACATCCCAACACTTTTATGGCCCTGATCCCTGCTGCCTACACTCATGAACAAATGTTCTGATCCGTTAATGCCCTGCGGACAGGATTTACCCCCGCTGACCTCTGGTGAGAAGCACAGTGCTGTATTTTCAGAACACAAGAAATGGTTTCACTTTCTATTCTTCAACCTAATAGGAATAGTCCAGCTGGTGAGCCTCATTAACACATGCTCATCCCACACTAACAGAATTCTGCAGGGATGACATCAAAACCCTCAAGACTAAATCGCCACTGTTTTCCTATGGGTTTTTATAATTGGGGTTTTCAGTGCGTGAGGTCTGTAGTAAACATAACACAAACACACATACACACTCACACCCCAAACTTTCTTATCTTGTTACTTAAACTTGATACAACATTCATTTTTTAAAATAAACTTAACAGGTTAAAAATTCATATTTTCGATATGGATGTGTGTAATTTATGACTTATGACTGAAAATACCCAAACCTATATGTCTTTAGAGGTTATACTAAATTAGATGTCCCGTACTTCTACTCTGTACCAGCTTTATCCAATAAACACAGAGCTCGAATGTTGCTGATGTTTATTTGTCTTCACAAATATCCCTCAAAGTCCAACCAGCTATGTTCACACAGATGGATTGATTATTTACTAAATTCTTTAAACATTTACAGACATCTGGCAGTGAGCACTGTTCCAGTAAAACATACTTAACTTGTGGGATAATTGAATTTAATGCATACTGTCTGAGGTTATTAAATCTGTCTGAGGGAGTGTTCACATTTGTAGTTAGGTTCTCTTGGTTAGTTGGGTTCGGCAATTGAAAGATTAAAATTAAAATTATACATTTAGTCCTGGTTTAGCGTTCACACTGTCATCTTTTAGACCGAACATAATGATATGTAAAAAATAAAAAGCTTTTATGACACATATTTTGCGACAGAACTTACCGAACATCCAAAACAATGATGTGTGCTACGCTGAATGCACTTATTCTATGTGCATACATATGATGGCATTTCTACCAGCTAACAACTCCTGAAGAACTTAAAATATGTTAAAGAGTCAAAACAGTGGCAGGAATTCCTCTGTTGTCCACACAAACAAAGAACTGCTGCAAGGAAACATCATTTCTGACGCCTGTACTGAACAGTAATGGACAATGTTGCTTGCAACATTGAGTTTTCTGAGTTTCCCCATACTGCCTTGCCGCAGCGTGATTTTATTATATTCACTCTGCTAGGTAGTCTGGATACCATGGACCAAATTTTTGCCTGATCTAGGGAACCAATCACAGAACAGGGAGGGAGCAGCAAGATTATGACGATGTCTATGCGTCACACCGAAGCAGTTTGTTTATACCTATGGATCCAAAATGACAGCAGACTCAAAGTTACCTTTCGATGCAGGCTTACGACCGTTTCACACCGCAAGCATGAGCGGCACTTGAGCAGTGCGTCAGCGTAACTACATCGTCACTGCAGCTGCAGAGAGCACTCCCGGTGTGAGTGCGAGAGCATTCACACTGGAAGCGTTTGTACAGTGTCACAGCAGTGGCTCCATAGCTACATATACTGTATAAGCAAACAATTCTTTACAAAGACAACTATACATTTGTTTTTAGAAGTTGGTCATTTATAACATTGATAGTCTTGAAAGTTTAAAATGGGGAGGTGTGCAACATTCGCATATACACTTACCGGCCACTTTATTAGGTACCCCATGCTAGTAACGGGTTGGACCCCCTTTTGCCTTCAGAACTGCCTCAATTCTTCGTGGCATAGATTCAACAAGGTGCTGGAAGCATTCCTCAGGGAGTTTGGTTCATATTGACATGATGGTATCACACAGTTGCCGCAGATTTGTCGGCTGCACATCCATGATGCGAATCTCCCGTTCCACCACATCCCAAAGATGCTCTATTGGATTGAGATCTGGTGACTGTGGAGGCCATTTGAGTACAGCGAACTCATTGTCATGTTCAAGAAACCAGTCTGAGATAATTCCAGCTTTATGACATGGCGCATTATCCTGCTGAAAGTAGCCATCAGAAGTTGGGTACATTGTGGTCATAAAGGGATGGACATGGTCAGCAACAATACTCAGGTAGGCTGTGGCGTTGCAACGATGTCTCAATTGGTACCAAGGGGCCCAAAGAGTGCCAAGAAAATATTCCCCACACCATGACACCACCACCACCAGCCTGAACCGTTGATACAAGGCAGGATGGATCCATGCTTTCATGTTGTAGATGCCAAATTCTGACCCTACCATCCGAATGTCGCAGCAGAAATCAGACTCATCAGACCAGGCAACGTTTTTCCAATCTTCTATTGTCCAATTTCGATGAGCTTGTGCAAATTGTAGCCTCAGTTTCCTGTTCTTAGCTGAAAGGAGTGGCACCCGGTGTGGTCTTCTGCTGCTGTAGCCCATCTGCCTCAAAGTTCGACGTACTGTGCGTTCAGAGATGCTCTTCTGCCCACCTTGGTTGTAACGGGTGGTTATTTGAGTCACTGTTGCCCTTCTATCAGCTCGAACCAGTCTGGCCATTCTCCTCTGACCTCTGGCATCAACAAGGCATTTCCGCCCACAGAACTGCTGCTCACTGGATGTTTTCTTTTCGAACCATTCTCTGTAAACCCTAGAGATGGTTGTGCGTGAAAATCCCAGTAGATTAGCAGTTTCTGAAATACTCAGACCAGCCCTTCTGGCACCAACAATCATGCCACGTTCAAAGTCACTCAAATCACCTTTCTTCCCCATACTGATGCTCGGTTTGAACTACAGGAGATTGTCTTGACCATGTCTACATGCCTAAATGCATCGAGTTGCCGCCATGTGATTGGCTGCTTAGAAATTAAGTGTTAAGGAGCAGTTGGACAGGTGTACCTAATAAAGTGGCCGGTGAGTGTAAATTAGGGGTGGGGAAAAAACTCGATTCTTAATGCATCGCGATGCGGACGTGGACGATCCTGAATCGATTCACAAATATCCCAAAATCGATTTTCCAAAAAAAAAAAAAAAAAAACTATATTATATATATCTTTATAAAAACGTAATATTGACGGAACGCGAAGACGGAAGTGCAGTGACCGGACCGTCTGACGCGTGCACATAACAGAGACGCGATGGCGCGCAAGATCCAAACACCCTCCTTGTTAGGTTAAAAGCTGACGTGTGGAAATATTTTGGCTTCTGAAGTTGAAGAGGGAAAGGAACTGGACAAGAGCCACGCTAGTTGTAAGCTTTGTAGAATAAAACTAACGACGGAAACACGACAAATATGACAAGCCATATGACACGTTTCCAGCCATAAGAGGAAAAACACTCGGCTGTACCGGTCGTTAATATTAATTTACTACAAGTAAGTTAAAGTTATGCTCCTAGTTCAGGCACACGTTTATTTTCCTGTTGGTTCTTTGGAATGCTAATAAAATATATTGTACGTTAATTCTTTATGGGTCATTACTTTGTACATTTAAAGGAAAGTATTTATAGTCACACACACAAAAGATTCAGATAATCGATTTGTAACATTATAAATGTCTTCACTGTAACTTTTGATCAACTTAATTTAATTTATCCTTGATAAATAAAAGTATAGATTTCTTTTTTCTTTCTCCCAAAAAATGTAAGAAAAATTCTTATTCTTACTGTTTAATGTTACAAAAGCTTTCTATTTCAGATAAATGCTGTTCTTTTGAATTTCTGGGTGATTCTCTGAATCGGGTGCCCTTCAAGCCCCTCAAACATGCTTCAAAGATTTTCAATTGAAGGAAATCACAAAATGCATTTTAATGCTGTCAATTAATAGAACCAGGTGCCTTTGCATTATAATGCAACACAATTGTTCAAAAAATTATTTAAACATAATGGGTTGCCTAAGTAGTAGACAACAAGCATGTTTGCATGTCTTCACTAACCATCATTACATTTTCATTGAATATCAAACAAATAAAAAGTGCAATTAATACCAAAATGATGCTGCTGCTAATATAATCATATGTTGGTCTAGTGTATTTTTGTTTACTGTTGTAAAATGGAAAATCAATAATCGCTAATCGAGAATCGTTAATAATCGAAAATCGACTGTAATTCGAATTCGGACTTCAATAATCGTAATCGAATCGAATCGGGAAATCAGACAGATTAACCACCCCTAATATAAATGTTAAACAACAAAACAACCCAGAAAATGGCTCCAATCTATTAGTTCCAGTCATACTTTCGATATGTTTACAAGACTGCAACTCCGTGGATAAAAAACAAAAACTAAAAGAACGTTTATACATAATATTTTATGGCTAGTTTACTTTAGTTTTTTTTTATATAATACTCAACTTTCACCCAAACTGAACAATTAAAAACAAGTTTTTATTGGGTAGCCTTAAAGGGCAACTCCACCCATTTGCATTAAGCTTTCCATTGTTAGAAACCCAGTTATACTATTGAATGGTCATGCAACACTTTATCATTTTCCCCTGAGACGAGAGAAATCTGCTATTTACCTTTTTCACTTCCTCCAACAATGACGCAAAAATCGTCATTTTACGTCATTGTTGGCGGAAGTGTAAGAGAGGGCGATTTCAGTAAAAAACTACAAGCCCGAGTCCCCACCCTTTCAAACCCGCCAATAGGGGGTTGGACCTATTGCGCTAACAGACCTATCACAGATCAGTGCCAATGCGTTTGATTTCACTGGCAGAAACGTTTTGAAAATGTGGACGAAACTACTGAATACGCTGACGGATGCGTTATGGAGGATTGGGATTAACATTACACATCTTTTTTGGACACTAAGCTAGCAGGCTCTTGTTCTGTGGAGAAAGCTGAGTAGTAGGGGTTACCGTCCTCTTTTTCCTGGACATGTCCGGCCGTCGATGTCCGGGATTCAGCTTTTAATTTCTGAAGTCGCCATTCATTGTTTACATGTAAGTTACAGCTTTTGTTTCAATCTAACTCAATTCCTTATGATTGGTGAATCTGACTGTTGTGTTTACATGAACGCCAAACAAGTGATCGGTTGATGCGTTTTAACATTGCTAAGAAAATTCCTGCTCCTCCGTGAGAGATACGAGACCGGTAACTTACGTCTTAGGTGCCGCTCATCGGTAATCACGCCACAGGCCTCGCGCCGTTATCCACACAGCCGGCACTCATCCCGGTCGACACAGTAAACCTGGCTCGTCTCGCGCCGTTATACATACAGCTCGCACTCGTTCCGCTTGCCACAGTAAACATGATGAATGACGACTGTAGAACGCAAAAGCCGAATCGCGGACATTTTGGGCGATCTCGAAACACATTTTCGGACAGACTCATCACGGAGAATCACTAGTAGACTGTTGTTTACATACTGCGAGGTTAGCGGTAGGCGTGGCCTCCTAGGGCAGCGAAGCAAATGAATTCTGGGAGTTGATGTTTTTCATTCACATAAGCCAAAAATACATTTTCTGTCTTTTCTCAGTCTAGAAAGCTCCAAATTAAAAAATAATTTCACATTTCTTCTACATAAATGACCCATTTTAAATACACATTCATCTTTCCAGAGGTGGAATTGCCCTTTAAATCTTCTATAAATATTTTTTTTGTCTTTATTTTCTTCTATTTGCCTACTCAAGTTCTTGTTAAAAATCAATCAAAAGTGTGCTTTCGCTTAAATTTAGCGTGAGCAGAGCAGCAAAACCAGATTCGACGGCGAAACCCCAGCTTCGCTGCTGCTCACGTGCCGCTCTCGCTGACGCTCACGCGCTGCTTTTGCTCCCGGTGTGAATGCGCTCATTGATTAACACGCACGCCGAAAAAATACACGCCGCTCACGCATGCGGTGTGAAGCACCCGTTAGATACACACCATTGTGTGCACTTAAATCTCTGACCCATTGTCTTCTTCCTCGTCTAATTTCTGTCGGCCTACATACGCCATCTGGTATAATTGAAACGATTGGCTATGAGCTACTTACAGGCGCATTTGATAGACATTCTTAGCACCCAATAAATGGCTCTGGGCATTTGTAAACCACGCCTCAAATACGAGAAAATGAACATGTGGTTCCCAGACCCAAGTCTCAATGAGACTTGGGTCTTAGCGTTAGCCAGGCAAATGAATTATAGGCCTATAATTAAAATTATTAACAGTCTATAGGCTAATATTTCCAAACACTGGAATAATTAGTCAAAACAGATTTATTTCAAAAACAGTTTGTTTAACATGGGCATTGTTTAACAAACTAATAAAAGAGGAACGGTAGCTACATCGCAGGTGAAGAACGTGGGTAATATATGGTTTATCCATTTTGCATCACGAACTGGAGGTAAGCAACCGTAATTTGTAGCTAGTTTGATAGCAACAGAAATTAAGATCTCCCTCTTTTCGTTTTATTTCTTGCTGCAGATGAAATGGTTAAACTTCTGTTTTCGCACAGGTGCAGTGAGGGAAAAACACTGAGTTTTGGGTTCGGTTCGTAGCTTTGCTTCAACTGTGCGAGATAGTCACGAGGAGCGACCAACATTTCTGACATGCCAGAAATACATTGTGACCATCCAGTTGCCTGTCAGGAGAGGTTAATCGCCTCTCATTTCCCCATGTACACTGCATGACAAATGACGCACGGCAAAGCAGGAAATCGCCCCGACCCAAAAAAAGAGTCGCACAAGTCAGTATTTGGCTCAAAATCGGACGAAAAATCGCACAGTGTATGCCCTTTATTCATGGTTGAGTATACTTAAAAAGCGGTGTGGATAAGACACAATACAATTGTACAAGAGCCCACAGTATGCTAGTTACAGGGACAATCCCCCTAGAGCAAACTGAGGTTAAGTGCCTTGCTCAGGGCACAATGTTTTTAATAAAGTTATAATTTTTTTTTTTTTTTGGATAGTGCAAGGTGACTCTTGAGTTGCAGTTTTTTTACTACAATGTTTTTTTCTCAAGGACTGGTTTGGCAAGATGATGATGAGACTCGTTTAGCTCCAGCTGTGCTTCTGATTTGTAAACACTTAATAAAAAAGTGAGAAGTCTCTCTCAGTCAGAGGCATGTTTATTAAGTATAAATTAATATAGCAAACCACAGACAGAAATATTGAACTGTGTTTTTAATGTTTTCCTTTATATGCAAGATAAATATCATAAGTTTACTAGAGCCCATATCGTTTCATTTCAAATAAAAAAACACATTTACACATTAAAAACAAACATTGATAGAGAGCCAAAGACAAGGGACATCAAGAATAATTAGTTATTTGGTCCTTTTTTTGTACCTCTCATTGCAGTAATTAGTTGATGTGATATTAGAGCCCGATCTCATGAAAGTTTGTATCTATAGCACGAATGTAATTTCTCGTGCCATTTATACGCCAAAAATAGTTTTTGAGTGTATATGGTACGCGTTTTTCGCGTGCATATGATTCGCACTTTATGGCGTATAATACGCACAAACTCCCCACTCCCCTCCCCCCTAAACCTACCCAAGGGGATTTCAGTGCCTAGCATATGCACACACACAAAAAAAAAACATTTTTGGCGTAAAAATGCCACGGGAAATGACATTCGTGGTATAGATACGCACTTTCATGAGACTGTGTTGGAAATTAATGTCATTGATGATGTATTTCAATTTGGCTGAAAATGGGCACAAAATGGGACTTTCCCTCTGGTCGTCCATGATTCCTGAACATGATTCAGTCTCATTTGAACACACACTGGGTCTGCTGTAAATGACAGATAAACAGATGTACATGAACATGTACAGTTGCCTTCATTCTGCACCAGGACAGAAGTGTGAAGCATTCCTGAAATGGCCCGCTGCATATGTGTTGGTGTGGGTTGGCTCGTGTGATGGATTGCTCACATAAAAACTCACAGATTCCTTTGCTGTGGCTAGAGAGACTTTTGTACTGTAAGTCAAAAGAAATTTCAAAACTCTTCTGTTGGATTTTCCCTGATACATCAGCTGAACTTTGCTTTCAGTGGCTGTTTTAACCCCCAAGACCAGAAATAGATGTTTGATTTTTACCCTTTGTTAGAAGTGTAACGGTACAAAAAAGTTGTGATACATACCTCGGGCTCCAAACACCTGTAGATAGGTCCCGGGGTCATGGCCCCTGTGCTAACAACCTTATTGACATCACTTCCAGATTTAGCATTCAGGTTCTGTCGTCTATTGTGAGATTGTGAACTAGAGGTCACGCTGGGTTCCAGCACAGATAGCTCTGAGCTGCATCCTCTGGATTACTGAAAAATAGTGAATTCCCTATGACTGGTCATCAAGTGTGTCTCTGGTCAGGAAGAGCATGTGTGTATGATTTTCATGCTGCCATCCCTGGTTGGTCATTTGAGGGGCTTTGGGATGTCCTGTGCTCTGATGTAAGCACAGGAGGTGTTAGAACAGTTTCCTGGCTTTGTGTTGCATATGTATATGTGCGTGTTTGTGCATGTGGAATGACTAAAACGTCGCTCCCCCACATTGACTTTAACTCGTGTTGATGTTATGTTAGGCGTGTCACGCATGTTAACACCCTAATGCAATTGTATTCTTTCCTTTTTCCCTCCAGGTTTTTCAAGGAACTTGAAGATCGTCACCAGCAAAACATCGTAATCGATGACATAAGTGACATTGTTTCAAGGCATGCCCAGGCAAACTTTGACCCCTATGTGACATACTGCTCGAATGAAGTGTACCAGCAGAGGACCCTGCAAAGGCTCCTGTGAGTACAGCACAATAAACATAACTCGTCACTGATTCAACTGAAAGTCACCTCTGACTTTTACCCTTCAGCCCAGCAGATCTGAAGCTTTTTATGGACAGAGATCAAATTTCTATGAAGCTTTTTTCTGCCTCAGAGTAAAAATAAAAAGAGTAATTGTGAAATAAAGTTTAAAAGAAGAAGAATTAAATGAAGTCACATTGCGAGAAAGGAAATCAAATAGCAGTTGCAATATCACATTGTGAGATATAAAGATGCAAGTACTGAGAAATTACATTGCAGCTGTGAGATTTGAAGTCACACTGAAATATATAAGCCGCTTTCCAACCGGCGGGACTTTTGCAGTTCCTTGAACCTAACGTTCCTATAACCCTTTTTTCTTGTGTTCCGACCGGACTAAATTGGGGATTTTTTACTTCCTCAGACCGGGAGTTTCTATAACTCTTTCAGTACCTAGTCTAGAGCGAGGACTTTTTTAGTTCCCTTTCCTTAGGTCTACGTTGATTGGTTCAAAATCTAAGTAATGCCCACTGTCAGCACGGAACTTGTAGCGCGTTGTCTGCCATACGCTGTGTGTTTTTGCAAAACATTACAGACGACGATTAAGACAAACATAACGCATTCAACTAGCTAATTGCTAATGCTAGCTAAACTTACCCGTTTTGTTTGCCTCCTGCGCTCTGCTCTTTTATCATCTTCCATCATATTACTTAAAGGAGTCATAACCTGTCATTTTCACTTTTCCACGAGAATCAATGTATGTTATGATTGCCTAAAGATTAAACATTGGCCGGGAAGCCGATATTCAAAAGTGAAGCGTTTGTTTACCCCAGGGTTCGTAAACCAGCCCACGTGCACGCGCACTCAAATACGAGATTTTAATTTCTCCTCGACTCTGACGTCAAGACGGGGCAGGATATACCATATATGGACACCGCAGTCATATGCTGCAGGAAGCTCGTGCTGTACCCTCTCCCCCTCATATTCAGTCAAGAAAGATGCAGAAATGTAGTGCACACGTGAGTTGCTCTGTGGTTGACTGCCAGAATCAACATTCAAATGTGTTTTCTCTACCAAAAACGGACCACACTACCAGGGACCAGTGGATGAAAATCATTTTTAATGACGCTGTTCCAACAACTGGCTCAACGTTAGGTGTCTGCGCTAAACATTTAACACAGGAATCCTTTACAACGTTCATTTCGAGTCGGACAATAATTTCTACAGAGTCAGAGTGCTGTATAGAGATGGAACAGGTATAGTTTAGTAGTTTAATTACGGTTATTATAACGTAATTTGCCATCTGCTTGTATGTATCCATTATTTATTAATAGCCTATGAAGTCTGCTGTTTTGGACCAGGTCCGAATGATGATCAAACATATACCTGATGATAAGTTTAATAAAGTTTATTGTACATCACACAAAAGATGAAGCGTCAGTTTTACTTCAGAAAATCACCGTAAGAGCTGAGTAAACACAGCTATAAGAAGTGCGTGAACGTGAAACAAGGCAAAAACAACACATGATAGCAAACGTCTGATCTCTATAACCACTGTAAGCTGATAAAAAAAGTAGACTACATCTCCGTTAATGTAATCTTCATTAAATAAAAGGTAAACTTATGTGGGTAAAAATAGCAACAAACGTTTTAGCTCGTTACTGGTGTTATGTGATGTCTCAGTCAAAATGATTGTCTTTACCATTCAGAGACATGTTGATGTAAACGTCCTTCCATTGACTCAATATCTTCCGTTTCCAGCTCTAGTTCAGAGTCTGGCTCAAACACATATGATTGAATTCCATAGGTCGCAGTCTTTCTGGAATGATATGCTGAAGTTACGCGCAGTGTCAAGCCCCCTCTCTTCCTGCCACCAATCAACGCGGCCCTCATTTGCATTATTAAAATGACCGTCCACGACAGCCAAAATATCGCATCAGATCTCGCTGAGGCAATAATGCATTCAGAAATAAGGGTCAGAGGAGCTCTGTGTTTATTTTTTTTTCCACTTTTCTTTTTTAGAAGGGCCTGAAAGATTATAATAGAGCGTGGGTATCCAAGGTAATACTAATACTCCTTTGATATCATATTACGCTGGAACCTTCGTCTTCTGTGTTTCTCTGTACAGAACTCAAGCATAATCTTTAAACGCCTTCGTTCATTCATGCTGGTTTGTTGTTGTTGTATGTGGCCGAGCTACGTCTAGTGATGACCGTCGCTGTGCTCTGCGTCACCCCTCCTACCAGTTTCTATGGCCAATTGGCCAGTACGAACGCAAGCAGCAAAACCGAGTTTGGGGAGAGTAGTTCTGTAGAACTGTTTAGAAGTGGACAGTTCCTATAACTAAGTTCCTGTAACTACTTGGTCGGAAAGCGGCTATAGTTGTGATTTAGAGAAACAAATTTGCAATTGTGACAGTCACATTGAGATAATGGGCTCAATCTTGCACCCGGCGCAAATGACTTTATACACAAACACATGTCTCATTACTATTTTGCACGCGCGCAAGCGGGATTTTCCCTCCACAGACGCACGTCGGTAAACTAGGGAAATGAACTTGCGCTTCCTGGGCGGATCGGCGCAAAAAGGAGGCGTGTTTCGGCGCAAACATTCCCTGGTGCTATTTTACACTTCCAAAAAACAATTGCGCCACTGACTTTAGATCAGTTTTTTTCTGGTCAGTGGCGCAATTGTTTTTGCGTGTTGCGCGTTGTTCATAATGCTATTTTAAGCACGCATGCTTGGCCATAATGTAGCGGGTGAACAACGCGCATACACTTTGATTCTCTCATCAACACAGATGCAGCAGTTTTTATTTTTGCAAATCATACATTATAACAAGGAAAAATATCAACACATGAGGGAAATCATTGTGGTTTACATGAAGATGAAAAAAACGTATTACCCATTTTTAAGGCTAATTGTTAGTACTAAAGGATCAGACCTGTTTGCCCAATAGTGGCAAGAAACATACGTATATAATGTTTAACCGACGCTGATGTGCGAGGGTTTCTCCCATCCCCATACAACGTCACTTCTCTGTCTTTCACTGCCCTGACAAGAACGTCGGTCTCCTCGGCTGTGAACGCTCCTGGCGTGCGCCTGGTAAACCCACCATTATAATAACAATCCGTCATGCAACATGCGCACCTGTTCTTAAAGGGTATGTTGGATGGCGCTCTGATTGGTTTATTTCACGTTACGCCCAAACCACGCCTATGAATAATGAAGCTACTTCAGACCAACCCCTTTTAGATTTGCGCCTGGCGCAAGAGGCATTTATCCCGCCGGGAAAATAGCAACAGCGCCGGGACCCGCCCACAAAGTTTTTGCGCTTTGACACTTGCGTTTCAGATCTTTAAAATAGGGCTCATAGCTCGTAATTGGCAGATCAAATCAAATTGAGATAAAGTCACATTTAATCACCATTATAAGATACATAGTAATGCAACATACCAGTGTAAGTTTGATTAATTCGCAGTCTGCAAGATATAAAGTCACATTGCGACAAAAGTTGTAGATATTGTCAGGATATGTTTAACAATATGTTCATTGTTTCTTTTAATTGAAACATTGTCTCAAGAGACACAATTATGAAAAAAAGCCATTACAATTGGAATTACATCACACTCTGTGGCTCATCACTAGTTTAACAGTCTGTTTATGCCTTCAGAAATAAAAGCTCATCCTTTAAGGAGGTACTGACAGGGATCGAGGCCCACCCAGACTGCCGGAACCTTCCAATGATCTCCTTCCTCATCCTTCCCATGCAGAGAGTCACACGGCTGCCCCTGTTGATGGATGTGAGTGACATTATCCCTTTCCTTCCTCTTCAGACCCAGCCTGACCTTTGCTAATATCTCTAACACTGACATAAACATTCAGCTCTTTTGCAACTGCATTCTCAATCTTCTGACATGTATCTTATGCTTTGATTACATTAGCTAAATCTCTGTGCAGACCTGCCAATCCATATGCATTTTGTGTATACGCATTTTGACCTCAAAGTACGCTGGTACGATTTGTCACTAAACTACGCAAAAACCTGGTGACGCCTCTGTGCACGCACGGTCCTCAAATCAAGCAACAGAAAAATAAGCGGAGTTCGACCAATCATAGCACTGGGTTCATTCCCAAAATAGCAAGCGGTTATGAATGACAGATGCCTATCATTGAAAAAAGAAAGCAATAAAGAATCCCTGTTCAGTCCCGCGTCTACTGATGGCTGCAGCGCGCCATCTGTTCATTAGCAAGGACGGTATTCACAGTAGCCTACTTCTGACTCATGAAGGTAAATGGGCTGGGCTGGATCTGGAAAGTTGAAATATTGTTTTTAGTTAACTTAATCTGGATTTGATGATCACACGTGATTGTTCACAATTGCATGGGTTATCTTAAAATACTCCGTAATTCATGGACACATCCATGGTTTGGGGATTATGAAAGTTCTGTGATATGTGGATTACTGAAGCGCGAGTCTGGAGAAACAGGCGATATAACGATATGAAATAGTGCGTTAGTAGTTACTTGTGAATTAAAAAGTAACATTGTATCAGAACTGCATGAGCT
>JAQIUQ010003238.1:0-13725 GCA_030378365.1 Hybognathus amarus | reverse complement strand
TTTTTTTTTTTATTTATTTTTTTTTTCTAGCGACTATTCGGGCACTTTTGGGGCCCTTAACATGCTCGAAAACTCTTGAAACTTTGCACACGGGGTCAGAACCCGCGGCCATCAGAGCCGGGCTGAAGCTGGTACCCGGGCGTGGCAGGGCGGCTCGTCAGCGCCCCCTGGAATGGGGTCCGAACACCTTGTCCATAACTCAAACACACTTGCATGTAATAATATGAAACTCGGTACACATGTCGATAGCAGAATTTCATCTATACCTCGCGTTCTTACTTTTTACCCCAGCCCAACAGGAAGTCGGCTATTGAGGGTTTTTTGTAAAACACACGCAATGAACTTTTAAATACTCCTCCTAGAGCTCTGATCCAAATTCGACGAAACTCGGTCAGCGTGAAGTCAAGACATTGAGGATGAAAGTTTGCGTGGGGATTTTTGATATCTCGAACGGTTTGGCCGTGGCGAGGAAACGAAACTATGGCGAGAAACGTGAAACAGGAAGTGTGTCATAACTTCAGCATACATTAACTGATCTGGATGAAACTTCAGCAGTGCGTTCGCTGTAAGAGGACGATCACAGGGATGTGACTATTGTGAGTCAAAGTTATAGCGCCACCAACTGGCAGCAGGAAGTGTGTCACTTTCAAAATGCTTTGAAATCACCCTCTTATTTTTACCCGATTTGCTTCAAACTTCATCTGTATAATGTAAATACACGGCAGATGAAGACCTATGAATGGATTCTTGATATCTTTGAAACTGTTGCCGTGGCGACGCATCAAACTTTACCATTCTTTTAGGATGCATTCTTTTAGGGATTCGAACATTTGTCCATAAATCAAACACACGTGCATGGATTAATATGAAACTCGGTACACTCATAGATCACATCAGGCCAAACAACTTTCGTGCTCTAAGTTTTACGACAGTTCAAACTGAAGTCGGGAATTATGTTTTTTTTTTTAAATAAATGTCCTAGAAAAACATCAAATTACAACCCATGCTGTTACCAATCACCACCAAACTCGGTGTGCATGAAGTCAAGACATTGAGGATGCTAAATTCCGGACGGATTTGTGATATCTCGAACGGTTTGGCCGTGGCGGATTTTTTTGACTAAAAAAGGACACATAAAGTGTGTTATAACTTGGTTAGTTTTACTGACAGTTACAAAACTTGCCGTGTATATTGTTCTATTCAAGCCAAACAACTTTCTAATTAACAATAATAAGCTCAAACCCACAGAAAGTCAGATATTGTAGTTTGAATATGATCATGCTCTCTCTAAGCCTTGGTCTGTCTCTTTGCCTGTTGTGTGCGTGTGTGTGTGTGTGTGTGTGTGTGTGTGTGTGTGTGTGTGTGTGTGTGTGTGTGTGTGTGTGTGTGTGTGTGTGTGTGTGTGTGTGTGTGTGTGTGTGTGTGTGTGTGTGTGTGTGTGTGTGTGTGTGTGTGTAGGGGGAGGGGGCTTAATCATTTCACTGTGTGTCTGGCCTGCTAAAGTAAATACATTTCTTAAGCCTGGTATTTTTTAAATAAGTTTTTATTTTTATTTTTTTATAAGTAAAGGCATATAACCTGTTTAATTGTAGTGCATTGACAATAGTTTTATATAATTAGTGTATTAATTAAATTAACTTGGTCCATAAATCAAAAAAGTAAGTAAATAAATCAAAAAGGAAGTGTGTTAAAACTTCTGCATACATTAACTGATCTTGATGAAACTTCAGCAGTGTGTTCGTTGTAAGAGGCCGATCACATGGATGTGACTATTGTGAGTCAAATATATAGCGCCACCAACTGGCAGCAGAAAGTGTTTCACTTTCAAAATGCTTTGAAATCACACTCTTACTTTTACCCGATTTGCTTCAAACTTCATCTGTATAATGTAAACACACGCCAGATGAAGAGCTGTGAAAGCATTATTCAATATCTAAGATAATGTTGCCATAGCAACGCATCAAACTTTAACATTCCTTTTTTTGATGATTTTGAGTCTCTTAGCGGCTTTTGGGGCCCTTAATGGGTTTGAAAACTCTTGAAACTTTGCACACAGGTCAGATCCCACAGCCATCAGAGCCGGGCTGAAGATGGTACCCGGGTGTGGCAAGGGGGCTAGACAGCGCCCCCTGGAACGGGGTCCAAAAACTTGGTCCATAAATCAAACACGCTTGCATGTAATAATATGAAACTCAGTACACATGTTGATCTCATCGTTTCATATATTCATATATTCTCCTCAAGCCGGACAACTTTCTAATTTACACTCATGAGCTAGGACCCACAGAAAGTCAGATATTTTGGTTTGAAAATGTTGAGTGTCTCTCTGAGCCTACACTTCTGTATGGCAAGCCCTTTTAACATTTAAAAGCTAAGTTTGACTATTCGTAATTAACATTGTAGATATCAACAACGTCTTTCTAGTCGTAATTACATTTTGGATAGTTTGTATTATCATTTAAGATATCTGTAACGTAATTGTGACTAGTCGAAACGACAGATAGAGTATGGCAAACCGTTTTAACATTTAATCATTTTAACCTACTAGTCTCTATTTTCATGCTACTAGTACTTATTTTTTAGATACTAGTATCTATTCCATTAAGTACTAGTACTTATTCATTAGCTACTAGTGCTTATTCTTTAGATACTAGTGCCTTTTCTTTAGATACTAGTGTTTATTCTTTAGGTACTAGTACCTTTTTAAAGATACTAGTACTTATTCATTAGACACTAGTCCTTATTTATTAGATACTAGTACTTATTCATTAGATGCTAGTCCTTATTCATTACATACCAATGCTTATTAATTAGTTACTAGTACTTATTCATTAGATACTAGTACCTATTAAATAGATACTAGTACTTATTCATTAGACACTAGTACTTATTTCAATGGTGACTAGTAACTATTCTTTTGTTACTACTAGTCACATTTTTTCCATTGACTTCTATGGTGATCTGTCATTCAGATATCAACTATTCAGTTCTGACTAGTATGTTAGTATGTATTCCAATTGTGGAATACATACTAGTATGTATTCCAAAGCAGGGGTTACGTTTTTGCACGTCGTGCAGAATAACCCAAAAGGCACCAAGGTGGCGGTGCCACCGGCTTTATATATATATATATATATATAATATATATATATATAAATATAGCTGCGAGCAGCGATGGAGGGCCAAAGCCGGCGGTACCGCCATCCCGGTGCCTTTAGGCACCGGGGTTGCAGGTGCCACCGGCTTGGGCCCGCAATCGCTGCTCGCAGCTATATTTTTATTTTTATTTTTCAGGGCCCAAGCCCTGAAAGGGCGCAGAGCCCTATTGTTTTCTTTCCGAATATTTTTTAGGGCCCAAGCCCTGAAAGGGCGCAGAGCCCTATTGTTTTCCTTCCGATTATTATTTTTTTTTTTTTATTTTATTTTTTTTTTTTTTTCTTTTTCTAGCGACTATTCGGGCACTTTTGGGGCCCTTAACATGCTCGAAAACTCTTGAAACTTTGCACACGGGTCAGAACCCGCGGCCATCAGAGCCGGGCTGAAGCTGGTACCCGGGCGTGGCAGGGCGGCTCGTCAGCGCCCCCTGGAATGGGGTCCGAACACCTGGTCCATAACTCAAACACACTTGCATGTAATAATATGAAACTCGGTACACATGTCGATAGCAGAATTTCATCTATACCTCGCGTTCTTGCTTTTTACCCCAGCCCAACAGGAAGTCGGCTATTGAGGTTTTTTTGTAAAACACACGCAATGAACTTTTAAATACTCCTCCTAGAGCTCTGATCCAAATTCGACGAAAACTCGGTCAGCTAGAAGTCAAGACATTGAGGATGAAAGTTTGTGTGGGGATTTTTGATATCTCGAACGGTTTGGCCGTGGCGAGGAAACGAAACTATGGCGAAGAAACGTGAAACAGGAAGTGTGTCATAACTTCAGCATACATTAACTGATCTGGATGAAACTTCAGCAGTGCGTTCGCTGAAGAGGACGATCACATGGATGTGACTATTGTGAGTCAAAGTTATAGCGCCACCAACTGGCAGCAGGAAGTGTGTCACTTTCAAAATGCTTTGAAATCACCCTCTTATTTTTACCCGATTTGCTTCAAACTTCATCTGTATAATGTACATACACGGCAGATGAAGACCTATGAATGGATTCTTGATATCTTTGAAACTGTTGCCGTGGCGACGCATTAAACTTTACCATTCTTTTAGGATGCATTCTTTTAGGGATTCGAACATTTGTCCATAAATCAAACACACGTGCATGGATTAATATGAAACTCGGTACACTCATAGATCACATCAGGCCAAACAACTTTCGTGCTCTAAGTTTTACGACAGTTCAAACGGAAGTCGGGAATTATGTTTTTTTTTTTTAAATAATTGTCCTAGAAAAACATCAAATTACAACCCATGCTGTTACCAATCACCACCAAACTCGGTGTGCATGAAGTCAAGACATTGAGGATGCTATATTCCGGACGGATTTTTGATATCTCGAACGGTTTGGCCGTGGCGGATTTTTTTGACTAAAAAAGGACACATAAAGTGTGTTATAACTTGGTTAGTTTTACTGACAGTTACAAAACTTGCCGTGTATATTGTTCTATTCAAGCCAAACAACTTTCTAATTAACAATAATAAGCTCAAACCCACAGAAAGTCAGATATTGTAGTTTGAATATGATCATGCTCTTTCTGAGCCTAGGCCTGTCACACAGTCTGTGTGTGTGTGTGATTGAGTCTTTTGACACACAGTCTCTGTGTGTGTGTGTAGGGGGAGGGGGCTTAATAATTTCACTGTGTGTCTGGCCTGCTAAAGTAAATACATTTCTTAAGCCTGGTATTTTTTAAATAAGTTTTTGTTTTTATTTTTTTATAAGTAAAGACATATAACCTGTTTAATTGTAGTGCATTGACAATAGTTTTATATAATTAGTGTATTAATTAAATTAACTTGGTCCATAAATCAAAAAGGAAGTGTGTTAAAACTTCTGCATACATTAACTGATCTTGATGAAACTTCAGCAGTGTGTTCGTTGTAAGAGGCCGATCACATGGATGTGACTATTGTGAGTCAAATATATAGCGCCACCAACTGGCAGCAGAAAGTGTTTCACTTGCAAAATGCTTTGAAATCACACTCTTACTTTTACCCCGATTTGCTTCAAACTTCATCTGTATAATGTAAACACACGCCAGATGAAGAGCTGTGAAAGCATTATTCAATATCTAAGATAATGTTGCCATAGCAACGCATTAAACTTTAACATTCCTTTTTTTTGATGATTTTGAGTCTCTTAGCGGCTTTTGGGGCCCTTAATGGGTTTGGAAACTCTTGAAACTTTGCACACAGGTCAGATCCCACAGCCATCAGAGCCGGGAAGATGGTACCCGGGTGTGGCAAGGGGGCTAGACAGCGCCCCCTGGAACGGGGTCCAAAAACTTGGTCCATAAATCAAACACGCTTGCATGTAATAATATGAAACTCAGTACACATGTTGATCTCATCGTTTCATATATTCATATATTCTCCTCAAGCCGGACAACTTTCTAATTTACACTCATGAGCTAGGACCCACAGAAAGTCAGATATTTTGGTTTGAAAATGTTGAGTGTCTCTCTGAGCCTACACTTCTGTATGGCAAGCCCTTTTAACATTTAAAAGCTAAGTTTGACTATTCGTAATTAACATTGTAGATATCAACAACGTCTTTCTAGTCGTAATTACATTTTGGATAGTTTGTATTATCATTTAAGATATCTGTAACGTAATTGTGACTAGGGTTGTAACGGTATACCGGTATGGCGGTTTATCGCGATATTGACATGTACGATTATCATATCATGCACATTTACTTATCCGCGGTAAAAAAAAAAAAAAAAACAGAATTCACCTGCACTGCCGCATGCAACTTCTTTCAGCTTGACTGCTTACACTCCATACCTGTACAGCGCTGAAAATGTCAGAGACAGAGGCTGCGAATCTCTATCTCCCGCCGAAAAATAAATAAAATCTGCAGTATGGGAATATTTTGGATATCCGAAAAACGATCGTGGTGTTGTCCTTGAAGATGGATATCCAATTTGCAAGATATGTGGACGAGAGTGGCTGCAAAAGCAGGAAACACGTCGAACATGTTCTCCCATATTCAGGAACACCATCCCTCCGTGAAGATAAAGGTTATTCATAACTTTTATAACTTAAGGCCATATTATTTCTGTCATGCTGAGGGAATCCCGGTCTGTCAAAAAGACGCACACCCGTCTTTCTGTGTTGCAATACAGATATGCCACGTAAAATGCGCGATTTAAAAGATAGATGGATGAATAAATCAAAATATAGCTGCAGTAGCCTAAATCAAATCGCGATGTGCGTGTCTGTGAATATACAACGCAAAAAGACTCGTGTGCAAGCCCCTTCTATATTCAGCGCGTCTCTGTATGAATGAGCAGCGCCGTTTCGTAGATCTAGTACACTCTCAAGTACGCATGACGCACATGGTTTTTAACACTAGAAGTGCCAGAATTCCAAAACTACTAGAACGGCCACAAGCGGTCATTTTGACCGTTAGATTCAAAACAGTGTTTATTTCGTTGTTAAATGATTAAATTATTTTCGTCAACCACATTTTTTCAAAGACGAAAATCGAGACGATAATAATAATATTATAATGATAATGATAATAAATAGGCTAATAATAATAATAGGACTTGCAGAACTAGTGAACAGTCCATGCAGCAAAACAAACAGCGCAGGACAGGGCAGCGGAACTCGCAGGATCATCCAACATGAACGGAACATCTGGATTCGGCCGTGTCTGATGGAGGAGGAAATGTTAACTTGCACCCAGGAAACGTCGCTTTCACTTTCCACCTTCCAATTGTTCCCTGCATCCGAATCATCACTCGTCAAGTTCTGAAGCATATCCAGGGCATCCTGTAGTCCGGTTTTATTTCTGATCAACAACTAATGTAGAAATTATTATATAGCAAACACCGCTGTGACTGGACGGACCTCTGTTGACAGTTGAGAGAGACTACGATCAACCGCGGGATATTTAACAAAAAAATACAGCGAAATTCAGTGCGGTCAATATGACCGTCTATGGCCGAAATAGGTAAATATGTTCATTTTTTGTTTTGCCTTATGTTTACGTAACTTAATTTATATGAAAAGCATTTTAAATGAAAATACAGACAATTTTAGGAAAAGTCAGGTACCAGCAGGATTTAATTATTTTTTTCAACAAAGTTATTGTAGATATAAAATTCAAAACGGTCAAAATGACCGTTATGGCCGTTCTAGTGTTAAAGCTGTCTCACCCACTATGTGAAGACGTGAACACATGAACATATACAGACAGAGAACACTTAATGTGCACTTTATAATTGTTTTTTAAAAGAATAATCATCAAATACACTGAATGAAACTCATAGGTGTTCAGTACAACCTGTAAAAAAAAGTTTGGTTAAGTCTAGGACTAAAATAAGGACTAAAATATATTACTATTGTGTATAATTTTTTTGTCCATGTTTTAATTTAGTAAACCTCTCTTGTGTAGACAAACTAAAGTTGTTACATTTTATCTGATTGCATTTTCAAAAATACATTTTGTATTCAATCACAGAATCCAGACCAGTTATTTCAGACAACCCAGAATTTCTGAGGAAATAAATATACATTTCATAACTCTATTAAAAAAAACTTGTTACAATAAACCATGTTCAACCAAAAAACATATCTTTTTTATTAATTTAAGGGCCATTGTAGCTGATGATGATTATAATAATGATAGTTTAATATCGTATACCGTGAAACCGTGATATTTTCTGAGACGATTATCATACCGTGAAAATCTCATACCGTTACAACCCTAATTGTGACTAGTCGAAACGACAGATAGAGTATGGCAAGCCGTTTTAACATTTAATCATTTTAACCTACTAGTCTCTATTTTCATGCTACTAGTACTTATTTTTTAGATACTAGTATCTATTCCATTAAGTACTAGTACTTATTCATTAGCTACTAGTGCTTATTCTTTAGATACTAGTGCCTTTTCTTTAGAAACTAGTGTTTATTCTTTAGGTACTAGTACCTTTTTAAAGATACTAGTACTTATTCATTAGATACTAGTCCTTATTTATTAGATACTAGTACTTATTCATTAGATGCTAGTCCTTATTCATTACATACCAATGCTTATTAATTAGTTACTAGTACTTATTCATTAGATGCTAGTACCTATTAAATAGATACTAGTACTTATTCATTAGACACTAGTACTTATTTCAATGGTGACTAGTAACTATTCTTTTGTTACTAGTCACATGTTTTCCAGTGACTTCTATGGTGATCTGTCATTCAGATATCAACTATTCAGTTCTGACTAGTATGTTAGTATGTATTCCAATTGTGGAATACATACTAGTATGTATTCCAAAGCAGGGGTTACGTTTTTACACGTCGTGCAGAATAACCCTAAAGGCACCAAGGTGGCGGTGCCACCGGCTTTATACTATATATATATATATATATATATATATATAAATATAGCTGCGAGCAGCGACTGGAGGGCCAAAGCCGGGCGTACTCGCCATCCCGGTGCCTTTAGGCAGCCGAGGGATTGCGGTGCCACCGGCTTGGGCCCGCGATCGCTGCTCGCAGCTATATTGTAGTTTGAATATGATCATGCTCTTTTCTAAACCTCAGGCCTGTCACACAGTCTGTGTGTGTGTGTGTGTGTAGGGGGAGGGGGCTTAATCATTTCACTGTGTGTCTGGCCTGCTAAAGTAAATACATTTCTTAAGCCTGGTATTTTTTACATAAGTTTTTATTTTTATTTTTTTTATAAGTAAAGGCATATAACCTGTTTAATTGTAGTGCATTGACAATAGTTTTATATAATTAGTGTATTAATTAAATTAACTTGGTCCATAAATCAAAAAAGTAAGTAAATTAATCAAAAAGGAAGTGTGTTAAAACTTCTGCATACATTAACTGATCTTGATGAAACTTCAGCAGTGTGTTCGTTGTAAGAGGTCGATCACATAGATGTGAGTCAAATATATAGCGCCACCAACTGGCAGCAGAAAGTGTTTCACTTTCAAAATGCTTTGAAATCGCACTCTTACTTTTACCCGATTTGCTTCAAATGTAAACACACGCCAGATGAAGAGCTGTGAAAGCATTATTCAATATCTAAGATAATGTTGCCATAGCAACGCATCAAACTTTAACATTCCTTTTTTTTGATGATTTTGAGTCTCTTAGCGGCTTTTGGGGCCCTTAATGGGTTTGAAAACTCTTGAAACTTTGCACACAGGTCAGATCCCACAGCCATCAGAGCCGGGCTGAAGATGGTACCCGGGTGTGGCAGGGGGCTAGACAGCGCCCCCTGGAACGGGGTCCAAAAACTTGGTCCATAAATCAAACACGCTTGCATGTAATAATATGAAACTCAGTACACATGTTGATCTCATCGTTTCATATATTCATATATTCTCCTCAAGCTGGACAACTTTCTAATTTACACTCATGAGCTAGGACCCACAGAAAGTCAGATATTTTGGTTTGAAAATGTTGAGTGTCTCTGAGCCTACACTTCTGTATGGCAAGCCCTTTTAACATTTAAAAGCTAAGTTTGACTATTCGTAATTAACATTGTAGATATCAACAACGTCTTTCTAGTCGTAATTACATTTTGGATAGTTTGTATTATCATTTAAGATATCTGTAACGTAATTGTGACTAGTCGAAACGACAGATAGAGTATGGCAAACCGTTTTAACATTTAATCATTTTAACCTACTAGTCTCTATTTTCATGCTACTAGTACTTATTTTTTAGATACTAGTATTTATTCCATTAAGTACTAGTACTTATTCATTAGCTACTAGTGCTTATTCTTTAGATACTAGTGCCTTTTCTTTAGATACTAGTGTTTATTCTTTAGGTACTAGTACCTTTTTAAAGATACTAGTACTTATTCATTAGACACTAGTCCTTATTTATTAGATACTAGTACTTATTCATTAGATGCTAGTCCTTATTCATTACATACCAATGCTTATTAATTAGTTACTAGTACTTATTCATTAGATACTAGTACCTATTAAATAGATACTAGTACTTATTCATTAGACACTAGTACTTATTTCAATGGTGACTAGTAACTATTCTTTTGTTACTAGTCACATTTTTTCCATTGACTTCTATGGTGATCTGTCATTCAGATATCAACTATTCAGTTCTGACTAGTATGTTAGTATGTATTCCAATTGTGGAATACATACTAGTATGTATTCCAAAGCAGGGGTTACGTTTTGCACGTCGTGCAGAATAACCCTAAATGCACCAAGGTGGCGGTGCCACCGGCTTTATATATATATATATATATATATATATATATATATATATATATATATATATATATATATATATATATATATATAAATATAGCTGCGAGCAGCGATGAGGGCCAAAGCCGGCGGTACGCCATCCCGGTGCCTTTAGGTAACTAAAGGCACCGGGGATTGCGGTGCCACCGGCTTGGGCCCGCGAATCGCTGCTCGCAGCTATATTTTTATTTATTTTATTTATTTTTTTTTCTAGGCGACTATTCGGGCACTTTTGGGGCCCTTAACATGCTCGAAAACTCTTGAAACTTTGCACACGGGGTCAGAACCCGCGGCCATCAGAGCCGGGCTGAAGCTGGTACCCGGGCGTGGCAGGGCGGCTCGCTCAGCGCCCCCTGGAATGGGGTCCGAACACCTGGTCCATAACTCAAACACACTTGCATGTAATAATATGAAACTCGGTACACATGTCGATAGCAGAATTTCATCTATACCTCGCGTTCTTACTTTTCACCCCAGCCCAACAGGAAGTTGGCTATTGAGGTTTTTTTGTAAAACACACGCAATGAACTTTTAAATACTCCTCCTAGAGCTCCTGATCCAAATTCGACGAAACTCGGTCAGCGTGAAGTCAAGACATTGAGGATGAAAGTTTGCGTGGGGATTTTTGATATCTCTGAACGGTTTGGCCGTGGCGAGGAAACGAAACTATGGCGAGAAACGTGAAACAGGAAGTGTGTCATAACTTCAGCATACATTAACTGATCTGGATGAAACTTCAGCAGTGCGTTCGCTGTAAGAGGACGATCACATGGATGTGACTATTGTGAGTCAAAGTTATAGCGCCACCAACTGGCAGCAGGAAGTGTGTCACTTTCAAAATGCTTTGAAATCACCCTCTTATTTTTACCCGATTTGCTTCAAACTTCATCTGTATAATGTAAATACACGGCAGATGAAGACCTATGAATGGATTCTCTGATATCTTTGAAACTGTTGCCGTGGCGACGCATCAAACTTTACCATTCTTTTAGGATGCATTCTTTTAGGGATTCGAACATTTGTCCATAAATCAAACACACGTGCATGGATTAATATGAAACTCGGTACACTCATAGATCACATCAGGCCAAACAACTTTCGTGCTCTAAGTTTTACGACAGTTCAAACGGAAGTCGGGAATTATGTTTTTTTTTTTAAATAAATGTCCTAGAAAAACATCAAATTACAACCCATGCTGTTACCAATCACCACTAAACTCGGTGTGCATGAAGTCAAGACATTGTGGATGCTAAATTCCGGACGGATTTGTGATATCTCGAACGGTTTGGCCGTGGCGGATTTTTTTGACTAAAAAAGGACACATAAAGTGTGTTATAACTTGGTTAGTTTTACTGACAGTTACAAAACTTGCCGTGTATATTGTTCTATTCAAGCCAAACAACTTTCTAATTAACAATAATAAGCTCAAACCCACAGAAAGTCAGATATTGTAGTTTGAATATGATCATGCTCTTTCTGAGCCTAATCTTTCTTGAGGCTCTGTCACACAGTCTGTGTGTGTGTGTGTGTGTGTAGGGGGAGGGGGCTTAATCATTTCACTGTGTGTCTGGCCTGCTAAAGTAAATACATTTCTTAAGCCTGGTATTTTTTACATAAGTTTTTATTTTTATTTTTTTATAAGTAAAGGCATATAACCTGTTTAATTGTAGTGCATTGACAATAGTTTTATATAATTAGTGTATTAATTAAATTAACTTGGTCCATAAATCAAAAAAGTAAGTAAATAAATCAAAAAGGAAGTGTGTTAAAACTTCTGCATACATTAACTGATCTTGATGAAACTTCAGCAGTGTGTTCGTTGTAAGAGGTCGATCACATAGATGTGAGTCAAATATATAGCGCCACCAACTGGCAGCAGAAAGTGTTTCACTTTCAAAATGCTTTGAAATCGCACTCTTACTTTTACCCGATTTGCTTCAAATGTAAACACACGCCAGATGAAGAGCTGTGAAAGCATTATTCAATATCTAAGATAATGTTGCCATAGCAACGCATCAAACTTTAACATTCCTTTTTTTTGATGATTTTGAGTCTCTTAGCGGCTTTTGGGGCCCTTAATGGGTTTGAAAACTCTTGAAACTTTGCACACAGGTCAGATCCCACAGCCATCAGAGCCGGGCTGAAGATGGTACCCGGGTGTGGCAAGGGGGCTAGACAGCGCCCCTGGAACGGGGTCCAAAACTTGGTCCATAAATCAAACACGCTTGCATGTAATAATATGAAACTCAGTACACATGTTGATCTCATCGTTTCATATATTCATATATTCTCCTCAAGCCGGACAACTTTCTAATTTACACTCATGAGCTAGGACCCACAGAAAGTCAGATATTTTGGTTTGAAAATGTTGAGTGTCTCTCTTGAGCCTACACTTCTGTATGGCAAGCCCTTTTAACATTTAAAAGCTAAGTTTGACTATTCGTAATTAACATTGTAGATATCAACAACGTCTTTCTAGTCGTAATTACATTTTGGATAGTTTGTATTATCATTTAAGATATCTGTAACGTAATTGTGACTAGTCGAAACGACAGATAGAGTATGGCAAACCGTTTTAACATTTAATCATTTTAACCTACTAGTCTCTATTTTCATGCTACTAGTACTTATTTTTTAGATACTAGTATCTATTCCATTAAGTACTAGTACTTATTCATTAGCTACTAGTGCTTATTCTTTAGATACTAGTGCCTTTTCTTTAGATACTAGTGTTTATTCTTTAGGTACTAGTACCTTTTTAAAGATACTAGTACTTATTCATTAGACACTAGTCCTTATTTATTAGATACTAGTACTTATTCATTAGATGCTAGTCCTTATTCATTACATACCAATGCTTATTAATTAGTTACTAGTACTTATTCATTAGATACTAGTACCTATTAAATAGATACTAGTACTTATTCATTAGACACTAGTACTTATTTCAATGGTGACTAGTAACTATTCTTTTGTTACTAGTCACATTTTTTCCATTGACTTCTATGGTGATCTGTCATTCAGATATCAACTATTCAGTTCTGACTAGTATGTTAGTATGTATTCCAATTGTGGAATACATACTAGTATGTATTCCAAAGCAGGGGTTACGTTTTTGCACGTCGTGCAGAATAACCCTAAAGGCACCAAGGTGGCGGTGCCACCGGCTTTATATATATATATATATATAAATATAATGCTCTGCGAGCAGCGATGGAGGGCCAAAGCCGGCGGTACGCCATCCCGGTGCCTTTAGGCACCGGGGTTGCGGTGCCACCGGCTTGGGCCCGCAATCGCTGCTCGCAGCTATATTT